>VYXC01000522.1:111125-127506 GCA_013397175.1 Platysteira castanea
TTTGAGCCGTGTCCTTGGAGAAAGCTGCCCACATTGAGGGAAGAAATACAAAATGGAAAGAAAATGTGTAATTAGCTTATCTTATCACTGGGTGAATGTAGGTTTTAGATTTATGGAGGTAGGAAAGAAAAAAGAGCAAACATGGAGGGCAAAGGGCGGGGCCCCTTCCCCTTCCTCTTTCTTCTCTCTCCTCCATCTCCTGCTGTGACGATGGTGATGGGCATTGGTGGAGGCAGCACTGTCATGTTAAGAAAAGGTAGAAATTATTTGGGAAAAATTGATAAACAATAATACGTTGTAGAACTTGGTTGGTTTTCCTAAAAGAGATAAAAAGGTGAAGACGTCCCTCCTGGGCGTCACTCCTGCTGTGGATCTCGGTGGAGCAGGTCGCTGTCGGCCAGCTCCAGACACTGAGAGATAAGAAAAAATAAACAACCTGAACACGAACCCACAGGTGTCTCCAGTCTTTGTTGGCTCTGGCATGGGACTTTCTAAGATCAAGAAACAGCCATAAAACATCTTAAAAACCCGCAGCCATACTGAAGTGTCATGTCACTTCCAGGGATGGGGGCTGCACCCCGGCCCTGGGCAGCCCATTTCAAAGCTTGACAACCCTTCCTGTGAAGAAGTTTTACCTCGTATTCAACCTAAACCTTCCCTGGCACAGCTTGAGGTTGCCTCTTCTCCTCCTGTTCCCTGCGAGCAGAGCCCAACTCCCACCTGGCTGTCCCATCCTGTCAGGGAGTTTTGGAGAGCCACAAGGTCCCCTCTAAACCTCCTTTTCTCCAGGCTAGTTTTGTGGGCACCAGCAGTGCCTGCACATGCTTTAGCATAGCAAAGTCTTGATCTGCTAGTGAGTCCCAATACACAAATTAATAATATTCGCAGTTACTGTGCAATCCCCAAATCAACAGCTTCTGAAAAGGTAGAGAAACATTATCACCAAGGAAAATAAGGAACTGCCAGCAAAATAATCGGAAATTAATCGTATTTTATGCAAGGCGGGCTTGCTACAAGTTGGTACTGGAATATGAAATAAAAGAAATTACAAAGTGCTAATTATAATTGCTGTGTTTTGTAAAGGATCAGTCATGTAGTGGATGGTACAGTATGCAAGGGGAATTATTCCAAAATGCCAGAGTGGAGCTGTAGTCTAGAGTTGTAGTCAAGGATGTTATTTTCACTGAAAATGTCAAATACGCAGTAGAAGCTCCCTGTTTCAGTAGATTTACCACGCTTAGATAAAATATTTTGTTTCAGTGATATTAAAATTATTTCAAGATTATTTTTTTAATCAACTGTAATTTTATTTAGACTGATATTTTTCTAAAGCTGACACATTTTGACTCAGAGACACCACGGAGATGTCATTTTAATTGCAGAGAAAGTCGGGCAATCGAAAGTAATACGATGTAAATTTTTATCCTCGTGGGATTAAAAATAAGAAAAAGCACAGACGTGTGTAACTTTTTATTACTATTAAGATTCTAGGCTTATGTGAATCAGTGCAGCTATTATTAAGATTCTGAGTTATCATTTCATCTCACACCCAAGGAGAGGAGGGGAAGAAATGATGTATATCCATAAAAATTGCAGTGCTCATGAAGAAATTGCTGCTTGTCCCCGACACCGTGGGATTCTTTGTTTTTGCAGTCACAGGAAGAGTCAGTGCTGTCCAGGACAACAGGTACACACAGCATCTCCCCTGCCCAGCCTTGCCCTTGCAGAGCAAATTATTGTCACTGTGGGATTTGAGGGAAACCTCCCAGCACAAAACTTAATTTTCATGGAGTGTTTTTCTCCGTCAGCTCTCGCTTGGGTTATGTTGTTGCATCTTCTGGTGCATTGTTCCTTAATTCCTTGAAGCATGAACATGCAAAGTGCTGATTTTGTTTACACCACTGCTGCAGGCTGAAGTGCTCCCCGGGAGCTCGTAGCAATCACACAACTCCTGAAAATAAAGCCTTGTTATAAACCCCAGAAGGATTAATCCTTATAAAGGATTATTTCGGGTGAAGGCGCTGAGAACAGGTGACTCTTTAGAAGCTGATGTCCTCAGCGGGAAGGAAAGCAGAAGGGAAAATACCTCTTTCAAACTGGAGGATTGTTTATCAGGAAACAGCACTTCCAGGCTTTCTGTGGGTCCTTTATAAGCTGCATTTGTAGCGTTTTGCAGTGAGGAATTCAGCTGTGCCTGGAACTCAGGGGTGGTCACTGCCCCTGGCAGCTGGATTTGGGGGGACAAACAGCTCTTCCGGGGGAACACCGACGTAATTGGGATGTGTGTCACCCTGGTTTTTCTTAGCCTTCTGATAATTTACATATTTGGACTCAGATTTTCACTCTCTGTCATGTAAACAATAGCCAATGTTTACTTAACTGTATTTTCTGGTTTTCATTCCTTTTGTGATAAGAGAAAGTTTGATGAGCATCCTTTTTCTGCAGTGGGATTGAGGAGGAAGTGACATGTCCTCCAATCCCCTGTGGAATTGAGAAACCTATAAAATATGAGAAATGTAAATAAAGTCTCTTTTTCCTCTTTCTGCTGAACCTAGCAGGTGTGAGAGTGTCCTTTATTGTGTCCTCTACCGACACAGATGTGCTGCCAGGAGGGAACAAAAGTCGAGCGTGGATGAGCAGCAGCAATCCCCAGGTGAGGGGCAGAGCCTTCCTGTTGGAGCCCAGGACACGCCTCTGGCTGCTCTGAGGGGTCAGAGACCTCAGCAAGGGGGTCTCAGACCCTGGCAGAAAGCCCAAAATAATACAGCTTTTGATTTTAGCCCATGGGAAAGATTACCAACATTACGAGAAGAACTACAAAACACCGCAGTTTAAAACATATTAGTAGCTTAATTTATCACAGGGTGAAAATGTAGAATTTAGATTTTTTAAAATGAGGACTGAGGAGCCAAAATGGAGGATTTTGGGTGTGGTCACTCTTTTTCCTTCTTCTCCTCTCTCCTCCATGTTTCTTGGTGATGGTGGCATATTCGGATTGGTAAAGGTAGAAATGACATGTCTAGGATTAGTAGAAATTTATTGGTGTATTACAGTAAATAATAAAACATTTCAGGCAGTGGTTGGATTGTGATACAGGTACAAAAGGGACAGAACTGCCCGACCAGGGGCAGTTCCTGCAGGGTTTCAGCTGGTGCTCAGACCATGGCCGAAGCTGATGGCTAGCTAAGAAATAAGAAATAATAAACAACCTTAAAACAAAACCTGCAGGCCTCTCTCGTCTTTTCTGGCTCTGGAACAGCTAAAAACCACCCTAAGCAGATGTGAGGAGTAACAACTCCCACGCCTCCCCAGAGCTCTGCTCTCAGCAGCGGAGCCCTCCGGGAGTGCTGGAGTGGCTGCGATCCCTGGCGGGATTCCTGCCACGCTGGGAGCAGAGGCGACTGATCTCCCATTAAACATTTACAAGGCTTACAAATGAGCTGCACAAGAGGAAATGTGAAAGCGCCCGAGATGTGCTGGAGATTCCAGGAACACCCTGCCTTAGATCTTCGACGAGGATATCTTGGGAAAGTGGAAGTGAAATGCTGTTTTAAGATTCCATTTGCCTTAAATAATCTTCAGGCTTTTAAAATCAAAATATTTTTCTGCTGTATTTGCTCGGCCAACAACTGGAGTGCAAACGGTTTTGTGTAGCGGACAAGACCTGGCATCTCCATTTGAGCCCTGATCTCATTTTCGTGGGGAACTGAACCTACTCTCTGTAGGTTTTTTATGTCCTTACACATTTACACTGTATCAGAATAAATATTTTCTTTTTTTCTAGCGAGTATTGCAGGATACAAACTATGTGAGTAATCAGTGTGTACCTGACCTTATGCTGTTTGGAAAGCAGCTTTAGGGATTTTAAGAACAAAACATGTTCTAGGAGTCTCATATGGGCATTGCCAATTGCACTTGTTTAAACATAGAGAACAACCCCTTCCAGCCTCAGTTTTCCCAGCTGGAAAAAGAGAAGTATTGAGACATTTGTGGAAGTCATAATACTTGTATCTGTAAAATATTACTGAAAGCACAATTCTGTGCCACTCTGCAATCAGAAATGTCTGCAGTGGGAGTTTCATTAATGTCTTTCTTCAGCACAAGAAGGGTAGGATTTCATACGCTGCTGCTCAGAAAGAACAGAACATACTGAAAGAACACCACAAAAATTTAGAGAGGAACCTATTCACCCACTCTTTTTTTCCCTCACTTTGCTCTCTAGATTCTAAGATTTTACATTTCGCTGCCTTGAAGTTATTATGGACAATACCGGTTTTCGTGGTTAAGTTAATTGGTTAACAGGTAATTAATTGGGAAGTTTATTAGTTGTTGTTGCATGTTCATGGTTCTTAAGTTACAGTTAGAGGTATCTGATTTGTAGGACTTTTAAGTGTTTAATGTTATAGGTGAAGTTCCATTGGACTTAAAAGTCCTACAAATCAGATACCTCTAACTGTAACTTAAGAACCATGAACATGCAACAACAACTACTAAACTTCCCAATTAACTCTTAACCAATTAACTTAACCATGAAAACCTGTATTGTCCATAACAAAGGGGTTGCCAGAATTTTCCTTCTCTCTTCAGCCAGTCAGGGTCACTGTTCACTGACCAACAGTGTCCGGGTGGAAATTCCACACCCTTCACCCCAACCACACTGCAAAATGCATTTCCTTGTTGTGGGGCAACTAAGTGCAGTGACCCAGAGCCTCTGTCTGTTGCCGTGGCCACAGTGCCCACACCCACAAATTCCTGGTGGATGACCACCCAGGGCTCTGGAGTCTAATATCCTGGTCACTCCCATTTCCCATGCTTCCCTGGGAACTGCTTTTTGCATGTTGTTCTGTTACAGGTTCAAGGTTCCCCCACCCAGTTTTATGTATGTTCTCATGTTTACGCATATCCCTTATGGAATATGTATATTCTCTAAAAAATTCTATTACACTTGGTATTCGATTTGTTTGTTTGAATGGAACCCTCCCCTGAGTTCTCATGTTTACGCATATCCCTTATGGAATATGTATATTCTCTAAAAAATTCTATTACACTTGGTATTCGATTTGTTTGTTTGAATGGAACCCTCCCCTGAGTTTGTCCCATTCGATGTTCTCCCCTGTCACTTCACAATTTATGGAACTGTATTGGCTGTAATCCTTTATCCCGCCCCTTTCGGCTCCCGTAAAAAAAGGGGCCCCCAAGGAGAGGGAAGCAAATTAAAAATGAATAGAATAGAATAGANGAGAGAAACAAATTAAAAATAGAATAGAATAGAATAGAATAGAATAGAATAGAATAGAATAGAATAGAATAGAATAGAATAGAATAGAAGAACTGTCTAAATCCTTTTTAAAAAGACAAGCAGATAAAAAAAGGTATAAAAAATTCCTTAGTGGGAGAGGTTGCACAGCTGGATTTTACTGGCAAACACAAGACTTCCAGTAACACGTGAAATGTTATTCAGAAACAGGAGGTGAACAATTGCTCACTGAGTTAAAACAAGCTTTATTTGGGGCGAAGAGGGCTGAACAAGAGCTGTGTGCCAGTGCCACACTCCTGCCAGTGCAGAACTGTAAATTTGAGCTGTAAATCCCACACAAAAAGGGGCTACACCCGCCTGGGCGCTCTCCTCTTTTCTGCTTTGCTCTTTGTTACTATTAAAGTTCTCAAGCCGCAGAGAGCCCCTCTCTGTTCCTTTGCCTTTACCAGCGCTACTTTTACATCGATTTGCAGTTCTCTCCCTGTTCTGTTACTTTTGTAGCAGATTTGCATCAGGCAGGGCTGTAACAAGGGTTTGCTCCAGGACACCTCCCACAGTCAGACGCCTTGCGGACTCCAGGCCACTGCAACCAGCACCAGTTGGCGCCCAAGGTGGGGCTCTCCGCTTGGAGAGTCTCACAAAAAGCTGTCCTGGAGTGACAGAGGTCATTTCAGTGTAGGGAGCAGCCAGAACAGAGCTGGTGACTTTGCCCTCACTGCAGGACAGGACAGCTGCCTGCAGAGTGAATCTCCAGAGGGAAGCGTGGCTGGAACCGGGTGGGAGGAATAAGGAGTTTCCCCAGGGCACTTACAGAGAGCTTGGAGAGGGGGTTGTTTTAGAAGACCATGTGTTTTGGGACAAGAAGAATGCCATTCAGGGTGTTGACAGAAAAAGGATGGGATTTTAAATGACTTTTTGAGCACTATATTCTTCCTGCAAAAATAATTTTGAACGGGGATGCCCTTTGATCTGTGTGGCGTAGAGGTTCCATTTGCCTTGTGATTTTAAAGGACCTGATTTCACTTCCATGCAGCAGTGGAGCCTCCCTAGCCCCAAGCAATCACTGCTGCCCCTAAAAGTCATTGTTTCTGTTCTCCTTGAGATGCTCCCGGGGTAATTATCTGTATGTCTGTGCAGATGTACTTGGGCCTCTGAGCTTCACTCCCATAATGAGCAGGAACAGGACTCTGCCAGCACAATTTCTAAGAAAGGCAATGACCGTGGCATCATAGGCTGATCTAAGCCATGTGTTAATAACTACTCAAAAATGTGCCAATAATCAAAGTTGAGAAGATTCAAGTACATTTAATCTCACAGGCAAGCAGGCCGTATCACTTACACATGCCTTGAACATTTTTGGGAAGGCGCAGATGGGTGTGGATGGATGGATGGGTTGGTTTAAACATCTCACATCAAGCAGCAAAGGTGTGTTATTCCCAGCATCAGAGTCAAGGTTAGGGGGGGCATGCTTGACGTTGTTGTATTTTTATAATTGTGCACAATTATTTTAAACTAATTTTAAACTGCAGCTGTCATAGCCAGATTGTCCAGAACAAAAGTGAATCCTTCAAATAGAAGGTGCAAGACAGGCAGAATGAGAAGACAGCAGCAAATCCCTTTTCCTGCTGGAGCCCTTTTGGTGTCTACCTGCCCTTTACTGCAACAGCTCTTTGACCTCGTGCCATGTCAAACCCTATATAACTGGTTGGCACTTTGTTGGTCAAACACTCACACCCACACTTTGGACACTTCTATGGCAAGTTTATTGACACAATAAGAAAAAAGATGTTGGGTATTTTAGGGTTTTAACTTCTCTTTCTACATAATACAAACAGAAGCAGTGGCAAAAGTCAGAAGCACGGCAGACCTGTGAAAAGGATCATCAAACAATAAACTTGATATTACCTGAGGGGGGTTAGTTTGCCCATATCCTACCTTAATCAAGATAAATCAAAGAGTAGAAACATTCCGTGGAAATTCACCCCTCTGGAAATCCTAAGCACTTGAAATGTGCCAGAGAGAATGTTTAAAATTAGAGTAATTTTAATTTAAGGTGGAATCTGGTCTTCTAAATTCAGCATCTGCTTCAGTAAGGAGTAAATATGCAAAGTGTCTGTAATTCTCTTTCTCCTTTCCATCTCCCACCTGGCTTTTGACTTAATTGATTAAAGACGATCAAAAATAGGTATAAAAAATTGTAAATGCTCACCGTTGTTTTAATCTACACCCAGATACTCGAATATCTAACTTCTCCCCAAGGCATCTTTACAAGGATGAGCCATCAAAATCCTTTTAAATAGCTCCAATAAAGCAGCATTCTTCTAAACACAGGTTTGGAAGCACAACTAATGAAGTAAACAATGATTAGCTCAGAAATGGCAGGGGAATGAGGAGTGAAGAACGTTTGTTCTGCACCTGCTGGGGTTATGCAAATTTGCCATGAGCCACTGGGGGCCTCGCCCTGGGAGGTGTCCTCAATAACGAGGCAGAAGTTGGTGTTCATACCAACATCAAAGAAAGGCAACTTTCTGGGCTTATCCAGTGTCTGATAAACATACTCAGGACACTGATGTTGTGCAAGAATATTTTCAGCCTTAGGATTCCAGCCCCCCGACACTGTTGGCAAGCAGTTGTGACGCTGAATAATGATGTGCAAAAGCAAAGTTACCCAGCATTGATATAAACCAGAAGCTGAAATGTTCTCATCCTGAATGGACACAGTCATTAAAAAAAAAAAAAATTAATCTAAAAGGGCCCATTTATTAATTTTCAATAGGTTCGAAGAAGTGTCTATCTATGTTTGGGGTTTATGTGGCATGTGTAAGAGATACAATTTAATGATGCACTAAAATACCTACACTGAGGACAAACAATGCCATTAGTGAGCTCTGCTGACAATCCTACTGCTTGGAAAGTAAATTAAAACCAAGGCCTGTCAGAAAAGCCAGCAGTCCCAAGAGGTTAGAGCATCTGATTTGCTATATTTAGAGATTTTAACAGAGAAAAGAAGTTAGTAGATGCAAATTATTTTTCATATCAAGTGCTAGCATTGTAATTACCACTATTAAAAATGGTAAAATGGACCCTAAGTTTCATGCTGTCTAATGTAAGTCTGCTCTGTGAGAGCTCAATACAAATACTGAGGTAAATGAAGAGACAGAAAATAAATCCACAAGCTACAAAAATTTTAGCTGATATTTTTAGCCCTCTGGTCTTAAAACTGATTTAAAACTATGTGTTTGAGTAAATTATTCGCGATCAATGCCCGATCAATTCTAATTCTTTTTGTTCACAGCACGTCCAGCAGCAGACTGTTTTTCAACAGCTTATTCAACGTTTGAATGCAGCGAGAATATTTCCCTTGTATTTTGTGCTGGGGATAATTCATTGCATCTACTTGACACCGCACCCAGAGTGCCAGCTAGCTGGGATCACTGCATGGATCTCCTCTGACTGGATTAACATCAGTGGGATAAGCCAGCAGATGTATAGATGAGCTGAAATGTGTGGGAAACGTGCTCATCTGTCCACTTGAAACTGTTTCTGTGGCTTCAGAGAGAAAATTGTTTAAATTGATGCGCTTCTTTTCTGGAGCTGTGAGAAGAAATGGACGCTAATGTTTACCTGCTACGCACACAAACATGAGGTTGTTAAATCAAAAAGAAAAAAGGAAGTTACAGCATCTGAAACCCTCAGAGGAGGTGATACCAGGGCCTTCCCATCCCACACTCTGAACCTGGAAAGCTTCCTCATGCGTTTGGCATCCGATCATTCTGGAGGAACTGGATCAATAGAAAGTTGCCAAGGCCAGAAATCCAGATGGTGTTGGTTTCAGCCAGCTAAAATTAGCTTCACTGGGTTTGGCTCACTTGCCTGTTCCTGTTGATCCATGAGAATTTATGGAGAACTGGACAAGAGCCAAAGCCATACCCCATTCATTACTGGATGCGACTCCAGTTTTTCCTGTTAGAGGAGAGCATAGTAGATGATCTTTTTTTGTCTGAAGTACATAAGAAATTCGATTTTAACCAACAGTTTGATTTTCTCTGATGGAAATTGTGTATCTGTTCATTAATCAATTTTCAGAACACAAATGTTAAATGTTTACTTTATCAACCAAAACCTCAGATGACTTTTGAAAAGTAACTAATGACTTTTTAATTACCCTCTGGGTATGTCAGCCTTGTTGGTTTCAGATACGATTTGTTCTTCTTTGTTATTTATATTTTAGCAGTGTCCTGGTACCTTAAGCTACATTATTAGCAAGGTTTACTATATAAAATTTGACACCACAGTGAGTTGCAACTGAAATTAATTCTATTAATAAGTAAAATAAATACTGATAAGTAAAATTAAAATATTTTCCCCTCTAATTTTACATATAGCGTGCCACTACCACAAAGTGGTAAAAAATGCATCTACAAGATACGTGAATGATAGGAAATTGTCTCTCAAAAAAAAAAAAAAAAAAGGTTGATGGGGTTAAATAAAGAACATTCCCAAATGAAAGTGTCCCTATCCTAAATTAATCCGAGGAGAGGAGATTCTTGCCCGCTGACTACTGGTGCACAACACGATTTGTAAGGCCTCTAGCAAGCAAGTTGAAAGGCACGTTTGAAGCACAGTGATCATGGGTTTTACCTTACACATCTATATTTAGTTCCAGCTGTACCAGGTCAGAATCAAAGGCAAAAAAGGCAGAACTAGAAACGCTCGAATTTCAAAGTGCAGGGATGTTGACTCAGAAAGGTCACTGCCAGTTAATCTGGATGTTTCCTCATTGCAATCTGAACTGCAGGCTGTTAGGAGGATTTCTCAGTGCTACTCACACCTCTTCTTAAGCAGTACCAGAAGTAGATAGAAGTGAGATGATTTTGGTTAAAATGTTCTCTGGAAGCTCGCTGACAATGAGCAAAAGAAAACCAGCCAGAAAAAGTAAGGCTCTGTCACCTTTGCTTGGTTCCATTGTGTCTGGAGCAACCAATTTTTATACACACAGAGCATCAAAAGGCTTTTGTTTTGAGGAGAGGACTTACGAAGTCGTTGACTTGGTAATTTCTGAGTTAGAGATGTCCAGCAGCTTCTGAATGGTAAAGGAGAGGCGCATCCAGTTAGATGCAAAATGGATAAAACTATACTGGACGTATTTTGACACCGAGAAGGAGAAAAAGAAAACCCTTCAAACTGCCATTAGTCTAAATGCATCGGTCACATCAGGCTCAAATTGCAAAGCTGAGGTAACTTGTGGGCCACAGTGAAGTTCACTCGATTGTGTCCACCTCGCATCACAGTTATATCACCTGCATGTTCTGTGTGTGCATCTATTTCATTATCCTGTACACTCAACCTAAGGAGTGAATACGCAATTCATTATGAGTTCAACGTAGCAAAAATCCATTGGTGGAGGCAATTCTTTCAGCAGGTATCTGACATGACCAATTACCTTCATGTCTGCTATTAAAGTTAGAAATTCAAACCTTCTCTGATGTCAATAGATCTGTCCAGAAGAATATTTTAAATTTTCTCAGTATTCCAGAGCTTGTGCAGAGACCACAGAGAGGAGTGAAGAAGTAGACACACATAACTAAGGTTGGTTGAAGCTAAAATGAGAGAGACGTCGCACTTTGCCTTCAGCATTTTCTTATTTACTATTATTTTGCCCTGCAGTAGAAGGTGGCGACAGATAAATTTCTAAAACTGGTGCCTCTCGCAGCTCATCCCTCTGCATTCCCTGAGTGCAGTGCTGACACTTGGTGGTGAACGTTACCCTCTGTTACACCTCAGTGGAACTTTTGTCCTTTCCCCCCAGTGCCCAATTTACAGCAGAAAGCAGCAATCGCCTTCCTCCCCGGTGCTCTGAGTGTCATTTCCCTGTTTCCGTGCTTGACAGCTTCCCTGTGAGGAGGCACAAGATATTTCCATCTTCTTTCATGTACGCCTTCCTGCTATTTCATTATCATCTGCTAAATAGCATTGCAGCAAACACTTAAATGCATTGTCTGGGATAACAACGGCGACAGCAGCTGAGGGTGTGCTGAGATTGCTGCATATGCAGCAACTCTGTCGATGCTTCAATGTGAGCTCGTCCTCCCCCAGGTTTGTTTTGCTCTCTTTGTCCATCTTGTCACCATACTTCTAGCTTGGCAGAGAACCTGTGCTTTATTTACTGCATTTCTGGAATACTTGTGCCTTCATGGAGACACTGAAGAGTTCCTTGCTCTCTCTCACCATCAGGGCCCGAGTGTTACTGCCTCAGTTCCCACTGGGGGAATTACACACATGCAAAAATTAATTCCAGGTAAAAGGCTTGGATTTACCAAGCAAGGGAATTTACTTTTAAATTCTCGTGCCTTTTATCACCCCACATGCACTGGCACAAAGATTACTCCCAACAGCCAATTCTCAGCCCTTCCCGGGAGCTGATCTCAGGAGGCAGGAGGAAGGTCTCATCTCCAGAACAATTCCACCTTTTTCATGTAGGGTGATAATCCTACTCAGGTCTTCTTTGCTTGAAAGTCTTACTTTTCTCCATTTTCTCTCAGTCAGCTTTCATGGCGAGGAATTACTTTTCTCATTATAATCACGAGCTTTTCTTCACAAGATATTGCAGAGCTCAGAGATGACTTTGAGCGCGTCCTTCCCCCGTTTCCCCATCAGTTGGCATGGAGACACAACAGCTGCTACAAATCACAGGAAAGATGCTTAGCGGGTACGTTTCAGAAAGAAGCTCCTGCTAAAGAAACCACGAAATTTGCAATCATAGCCCTTGTTCTTGGGTGGCTGTAGCTAAGGGAAAATACATTTTGGAAGCGCGCACCTAAGGTATGAGCAAGCTTGCGTTGAGAAGCAAGCTGGGATGGGTCTGAAGCGTTTACATTCTGTGCACGAGGTGATTCTTGGCCTCGTGGTCGGGGATGGAGCCCACGCAGGTCAGGATCACACGGCTCCAGTGACACCAAGGTGCAGCTGGAGATGCTGCCTCAGCTTTGAGCTCCTCTGGCCTTCCATGCCGTCATGACTCTCCAGCACTCAAATACGTGAGAGTTCAGAGCTAAGACCACCGTGTGCAACTGTAATATTCACAATTTCTAGGGCTGGAAATCACGAGGTGACTGCAATGAATTAATATGTAATGTCTATTCAGTCCTGCATGCCAGAATCAGAACCAAGCCCCCTCTCCTCCTCCCATCCTGCTGAGGAGTACGTGGAGATGGGCCAAAGTACACTGCCAGTGCTGCCTGCAAGTGCCTTTCTGCATTGCTTTGGATTTGAGGAGGGTGTTTTCCAGATAATTGCCTTATCAGACCACTGTAACTTCCTTGTCAGACCTTGCATAATTTGTAACAGCCCAGTGTGCACTTCCTTTGAAGATCAGTGCTCCTACATCCCCTGGGGCCCATTTGGAAATTCCCAGTGGCATCTTAGGATCAGAGCCTATCTTCTTTATCTTCATTCCTTTTACTAGGCTGTATTTTGGAAATTCTCCCCTCCAGTCCACCCGGGAATTCCGCGTTTTCAGACTGTCACTATTTCCTGATTTTTGTTAACAACATCAAGCAGGTCTCATAAATCTTTTCCCCAAGCCCATTCCTTTCCCCGGTAGCAGATATTTCTCTAAAAAGAGGTTTATGGACCGTTTGGAATTCCAGCCAAGATTTAACAAATCTTCAAAAATTAAACGGAAATTCTCGATGATTGTGTTTTCAAAAAGAGGCGAGTGACTCCCTTTAAAATTATTAAAACTCATTTAAGTGGTGTTGTGCTTGTGTCTGATCCCGGATGCTCCCGTTTTCTGCTGAGAACACACTTTTTGCAGATGAGCAGCATTCCCATTAAAATGAGGGTTTCAATGGAAATGCTGACATACTGAAGCAGAAAAGCTGGTGCTTTTGAAACCATGCAGGGTGTATCAGGTGGGATGTATTCTTTCATAAAAATTATATTCTTATAATTACGTCACTCTCCTTCTGCAGGGCTGAGCTGCTGACAAGTTTAATGTGTGTCTTTTGGAGATGTTACACTTAATTTTACTTGGCCAATCAATTCAGTATTTGTGACACCAGCACCTCACACTTTATAAAAGGTGAGATGCTAACAAGGGAAGTGACTGTGACTATTCAGGAGACCACTGGCTGACACTGACCCAGACCCAGGTCTCCTGTACCCCTCTGAAATTCCTTGCTAGTGGGGGCTTATTTTTTTCCTTTAGGTCACAAAATTTAGGATGGTGAAAGCACCACTATCACAATTTGACTTTCACTCCTAGTGCTGTGTATATGCACATATTCCTGGCATATTTTGGTCGTAGATAGGGTTGGAGGACAGATCCAACTCAATAACTCTTTCCAAAAAGGGTTTTTTTCTCTCATTCTCCTTTCTTTCCTTGTTCTTCACACACTACGGCTGGGAAGAGCACCTGATAATTCCACCATTGCTAATGCCGACTCAAAAACTAAAAATGAAAACAGGAAAAAATGCGTTCCAAGGTTAGAGAACACAAATATGCCCTGCATGTTTGGAGAGAATGTTTGGAGAGGCATTTTACCTGTAACTCTCGAGCTCTCCACAATGTCTGTGGGGAAAAGCAGGACTGGTGTTTTCGTGACATTGAAGGCAAGCAGCACAACTTCAGCAGGGAAACCCTGGTCAAACCAGACAGCTGAATCCATCAGATCCTAATCCCCCACCTTTCCAAGAGAAGGGAGGTGTTTTCTGGCCTCACTAAGCTCAATACCAACGCTAACAAGGTTCTCAGCAAGATAAAAAACACTCAAAGTAGCAAACGTGTTCAGAAAAGCACTTTAAAGTGCTGAGAGATGAAGGGCACTGCACAGTGGGGTGGGGGCTCTGTACCACAGGTGCCCGTGTGTGCACGTGTGTGCACAGCTCCTGTTCAGCCAGGGCTGTGGCACAGCCACAGCAAAGGGAAAAAAAAATCACCCCAGCACCATTTCTGCACAGGTTTTTATTTTATAGAAGGATGGCTGCTTTCAGAGCCCTTCAAATGTTTAAAACGTTTGGAACAAGAGCCCAAGTCTCTGTAAGTCTTCAGAGAAAGAGAAATCCTTTAGATATCTGCTATGATCCCAAAAAGTTTTATTTTTAGTAGCATCGCTGTGCTTATGTGAGGTGTATGCTTCAGAGATACTCAAGGTTCTGACCTGTTTTTTGTGTTGGTTGCTGATCAATCAGAGCTTGAACAACTTCTGCTACTCTGAAAAAGCTTAAACTGAACTTTTGGGAGTAGCAGGGAGAGGAGGTGAGCTGAGGAGCTCATTAATGAAGGCTGGGAAACAACAGGAGCTCAGTGTTTGGATGGCCACACGTTTTTCCCCCATCTGATTGGTCTTTTCCTTTTCTATCCTGTCAGTTTGCACTTCCAGGTAAGGTTATGAGAGAAAGAGAAATAAACCTGTTAAATAAAACTACTTACTGATATTTATACACATAGCTTCTTAGAAGATTTATCAATATAATTATGATAATTAATAAGCACATATTTTCCTCTTCAACATCTCCCGCACACTGCATACTAATCCTCACAGTGTTTCAATGACTTGCTTGAGAAAGCAGCACAAAACTGGTACTTCTCAGAAGTTACAGACATTTCCTCACTGCCCCTGCTTACTGCTCCACGTGTGGAAGGAGTGAAAAATTCATCAGAAATGGAGTTTATGAGATATCTCCTCCCACAGAGCTCATTTGCTGGGTGAAGCATCAGCCAGGCCTGCTTGCTCCCACCTTGCTCTCCTAAGGGCCAGATGGGTAAGAGAAATCCTAATGAATGCTTACTTTGTGCCTAAAAAGCATATTTTGATTGTGATTTCCTTGCAGCAAAGGAGGTTCCTCACGCACAGGTGTAAAACTAACCCAGCTGGCAGGGGCATCCGTGGCTGTGCAATGATGGAACACCTCTCCTGTGAGGAAATGTGTCTGGGAAAACACAATAAAGACGCTCTCACACCTGCCAGGTTCAGCAGAAAGGAGGGGAAAGACCCCTTTATTTACATATGTCACATTCTTATACAATTCTCAGCTCCACAAGGGATTGGAGGACATGTCACTTCCTTCTCAATCCCACTGGAGAAAAAAGATGCTCATCAAACTTTCTCTTATCACAAAAGGAATGAAAAACAGAAAATACCGTTAAGTAAACATTGGCCATTATTTACATGAAACTGTGTAAGAAAGAATTCTGACTCCAAGATTAAAACAGAAGGCTTTAGCAAAAACCAGGGCAACGAGGAAAGGCTGGGAGAGGTGGGATTGTGCAGCCTGAAGGAGAGAAGACCCTGGGGTAAAGCTTTTGAGGCCTTCCAGCACCTAACAGGGCTCCAGGAGAGCTTCGGACAAGGGCTTGGAGTGACAGGACAAGGGGGAAGGGCTTTGAGGTGGAAAACGCAGTTTTAGATTGGATATTAGGAAAAAAATCCTTCGCTGTGAGGGTGGGGAGGCCCTGGCACAGGGTGCCCAGAGAAGCTGTGGCTGCCCCTGGATCCCTGGAAGTGCCCAAGGCCAGGTTGGACAGGGCTTGGAGCAGCCTGGGCTGGTGGAAGGTGTCCCTGCCCATGGCAGGGGTGGCACTGGATGGGCTTTAAGGTCGCTTCCAACCCAAATTATCCCATGATTCTATCGTATTTCAAATTACATAGTTACAGTTACGAGATCAGCATCCCAGGAATGGCCAAAAACACCTACAAGATTTAGCCAAATGCCCAAATCTGTCACTCCTGCATTCCTGGAGCAGGCCTCAGCACAGATTTTGCTGCCACTTTCAGACTCCCGAGCTCCAGAGGACACACGGGCAGCGATGTCTCAATGTTTTCTCACCAACCCTCTCTCCTCCTCGGTGAGAGCTGAGTTGGTTTGTGCTGTGCCTTCCCAGCAAACCCCGAGGAGGAGGACGTGGGTGATTTCTGCTGGGTGGCAGCATCAAACCTCTCCTGTTGTGATCACCCCAATCAGTGATTTTGTTCAGCTCCTCACTCTCTTCCCCAGCTGTGCCGTGCCTGAATGGCGCTGTGAGGGTTTGGAAAATTAGGAATTCTGCTCAGTTTTGTGAACGCTGTTTGTAATTGCAGTAACCAATGAGGATTAAATCACCTTTTTTCTCTCTCTTTTTTT
>VYXC01000523.1:7699-34709 GCA_013397175.1 Platysteira castanea
GGGCGCGGGGCTGAGGGGCCGTGCGGGGGCTGCGGAGCGCGCCCAGGTGCGGGGCTGGGCTGGGTGTGCGGCCAGCGCCCCGCTCTGCTGTGGAGCCCGAAAACGGAGACTTCGCAAATTCGCCGGTAGAGCTGGTGCCCGTGATTCTTTCAGTTTGCTCCATGTGTTTTGCACGGCTCGCACGGCGCTCGGGTCCCCACGGCCAGTGACGGAGGGATGCCTTTCCGGGGCGGGGTGCGCTCCGGGCACCGACACCGGGCCCGTTCGCCCCTGCACGGGGCTCGTCCCCAGGGCTGCGCACGGAGCTGTCCCCGGCCTGCTCGGGGAGGCGCAGGTTGTGTTGAAATAAGTGATGTTCTAGGGAGGCTGCCGTGTGCTTTAAATTTGCTATAATGTATTGGGTCAACACTCATAACTACAGTTTGGCTACGGTTTCAGGTGTAGAGAGCTTGAAAGGCAGCTAGTGATGTAAGGGAGGACCTGAAACTGGCTCGTACTCACGAATTTTCCTGAAGTAATGGAATGGGAATGAAGTAAATTTCTTCTACTGTGCTGTTCCAACAGCGTAAGTTTTGCCACTTTTCCATGATGGATAAAAACTAACTGAATGTTTCAATAAACGTTCAGGTAGCTTGCATCTGATGTTTCTTTTTGACTAAAACACCAGCAGGCAGTTGCTCCAGCAGCAGATACTGGGTATTAATGGACAGCAGGTCTATATTGGAGGACATCCAGGTATTATCTGAAAAAAATGATGCCTAAACATGCCTCATCCTGGCCAGGCAGTAAGTCCCTGCATGTTGGGAGAGGGAATGGACAGCTGGAGTGGTGATTTCTGACAGGAGAACTTCCCCAGGCACCTGGGATTTTTATCTTATCCCAGCCTTGTACTTATTTAGGATCATAACACCTGCCCTGCAGCAAGTTTGGTGAGCATGCCTGGAAGTGCCATGGGTGTGCTGAACTGCTGCCACTTCCATGGCCTGTGCAGCTTGCCAGGTACTGGCTTTGGGGCTCGTGGCCCTGTCACCCCTGCCACTGCCTGGGCTGGCTGGGTGTGCCCGTTCAGCCCTGCAGTGTGGGTGCCTGGCTTCCAGGAGCAGGCACACAGGAATAAGTTTTTATGGGACAGTGCCAACTGGGCAGCTTAGCCATCACTCGGAGCACGCTGTCTGCAGGAGAGCTGTGTCCCAGTTCTGTGTCATTTGTATACAGGATTTATAAACGAGCAAACTGGGCTTTGGGTGCAGGTGCCCTGTGATACAGAGGAGGAGCTGGCAGGAACTGGAAACCCAGATGTGTTCAGATTTCCTTCATTATGGAAGCATCTTCATGGTCCGTGTGGTTAGTCTGCAGTAGCTGCCTGTCCCCCTCCACTCCCTGGGTCACTGTGTGGATAAATGTGAAGCTTTCCGTGTATAACGCTCAGTGAATTGTCTCTTTGAACAGAATGAAGCCTCGGGCTTGCTTTTCTAGGAAAATAGCCCAGAATAGTTGTGTCTTCCTGCCTGGAAAACACAGTTTACCCTGACGAGAAGTGTAGGCAAAGAGGAGCTGCCACCTGCTGGCTCCGTAAGGCTCTGGGCTGGGGGACGTCTGCTCCTTCCCGGGGCAGGACAACTCCCACCCTGTGCCCTACCCCAGGCTGGGGGTTTGGAAAGCTCAGGTGGGTGTCTAAAAGCTTTCTGCTGAGAAAGGCAGCATTAGGCTGTTCAGCAGACTTATAAGGCATTACAAAAATATCCTAAGGAACCTGCTGGGATTATGGTAATATTTATATTTACTCATTTTTCTCCTTACTTTGGTAAAGATAGTAAGATAAAGATACTTTCTTTACCAAAGATAGCTCTTTCAAGTGCAGCACATTCTTCATAAAGAGTTCTGTATAATGTTGCACACTGCAAAACAGAATTGTTGCCATCGTGGGGGNTTCCCCAGGCACCTGGGATTTTTATCTTATCCCAGCCTTGTACTTATTTAGGATCATAACACCTGCCCTGCAGCAAGTTTGGTGAGCATGCCTGGAAGTGCCATGGGTGTGCTGAACTGCTGCCACTTCCATGGCCTGTGAAGCTTGCCAGGTACTGGCTTTGGGGCTCGTGGCCCTGTCACCCCTGCCACTGCCTGGGCTGGCTGGGTGTGCCCGTTCAGCCCTGCAGTGTGGGTGCCTGGCTTCCAGGAGCAGGCACACAGGAATAAGTTTTTATGGGACAGTGCCAACTGGGCAGCTTAGCCATCACTCGGAGCACGCTGTCTGCAGGAGAGCTGTGTCCCAGCTCTGTGTCATTTGTATACAGGATTTATAAACGAGCAAACTGGGCTTTGGGTGCAGGTGCCCTGTGATACAGAGGAGGAGCTGGCAGGAACTGGAAACCCAGATGTGTTCAGATTTCCTTCATTATGGAAGCATCTTCATGGTCCGTGTGGTTAGTCTGCAGTAGCTGCCTGTCCCCCTCCACTCCCTGGGTCACTGTGTGGATAAATGTGAAGCTTTCCGTGTATAACGCTCAGTGAATTGTCTCTTTGAACAGAATGAAGCCTCGGGCTTGCTTTTCTAGGAAAATAGCCCAGAATAGTTGTGTCTTCCTGCCTGGAAAACACAGTTTACCCTGACGAGAAGTGTAGGCAAAGAGGAGCTGCCACCTGCTGGCTCCGTAAGGCTCTGGGCTGGGGGACGTCTGCTCCTTCCCGGGGCAGGACAACTCCCACCCTGTGCCCTACCCCAGGCTGGGGGTTTGGAAAGCTCAGGTGGGTGTCTAAAAGCTTTCTGCTGAGAAAGGCAGCATTAGGCTGTTCAGCAGACTTATAAGGCATTACAAAAATATCCTAAGGAACCTGCTGGGATTATGGTAATATTTATATTTACTCATTTTTCTCCTTACTTTGGTAAAGATAGTAAGATAAAGATACTTTCTTTACCAAAGATAGCTCTTTCAAGTGCAGCACATTCTTCATAAAGAGTTCTGTATAATGTTGCACACTGGAAAACAGAATTGTTGCCATCGTGGGGGTTCCCTGGGGAGATGCTCAGATGAGGCTGCTCCACGCAGCTGGGATGCTGACAGCCCCGCAGGCCCCCGGCTCCAGACCCCCCTGCTCAGCCCGGGTCACCCAGAGGCTGGGGGGAAGGAGGCTCACGAGGAACAAATGAGATTGAAGTGAACTCTGCGAGTGTGCTGGCCAAACCCAGCTCAGTTTGTTTTTCGTGATGTCGCTTCTATTTTAAAATCCAAGTCACGGAAGCCATTTACAGTGGACTTTAACAACACTGGAGTTTCCTGTGGGCAAGGTCTATCTAAGGAGTTTCTCCTGTTGGGGTCCCAAGAAATTGTGCTCTGAAGTATAAGAGAAATTTCGGGGGGGGCGAGGGGCGGAGTTTTTTAGAGAAAATTGGAAGCTTGCTATTTTTAGAATCTTTTGGTTTTTAAAAATATACTTTCAGAGAGGGGGGAGAAAATACTTTGACTTGTGGATAAGAGGTGTGGGAAAGTTGCTTGTCAGTCTTTCAAGGGATGATTCAGATAATTATAAAATAGCATGAAGTAAAGTTACTGCTGTTTTCTCACTTCTTCAGTTCTTCATTGATTTCCCAGGTCAGGGAATAATGGCAAGATTTTTTTCTCTTTGATGTCCAGCAGAATTTCTTCATTTCTGATTTTTCAGCTTCTCTTCTGCTTAACAAACAGAGAATTGACGTTTGATGGACTGGAAGTGATGGCTTTCTTTCCATTTCTCTAAATGTTTATGTGACTGTGAAGTTGCTGGAGTGAAGAACTTTACCTTCTAGTTAAATGTCTGAAAAGGAATACCAGCTCTTTGCACTTTTATGTAGTGTTTTCGTGGTAAAGTTAAGAAGGATACTCAGAAGTAAACCAGCTCTGCTCATGAAAAAAGGCAAAGTATTTGCAAAGCCAAAATTGATGGTTACAGTTTTGCCTATGATTTTGCAGCAAGATCATGCATATAAATACATAAAAATATAATGTGCCACAAATATTCACAGGCCAAGTAACTGCTCCTGCTGAAAGCTTGTAGTTTGTTGTGCATGTGTCTCTGTGCTGAACTGCTACAGCCAGTGATGGAAAGCAAATAGAGCACTAAGTGTGTTTAACAGGAGGTGAAGGGCTTGTTTGATTAGATTAGGGCTTCAGCTGGCCTTTATGCCCTTTTTAGGCAATAAGAATTCCTGACACCATGTTTTAAAACCTGATTTTTAGCGTGTTGTATGCAAGTGTTGTATATGCTGTGTTTTCTTTTGTAGGGAATGTTTCTGAGAGTCGTTGCCAAGCAATCTCAGTGCACTAGAGACCTGCTAACCAGTGCTACCACCATAACATTTAAAGGTGTCTCACATTAGGGATGCTTTCATATTTTTGAAAAAATACCTTTGATAGGTATTAAAAAATATGTCCAAAACTCTTTAAATTTGTATTTGCCAGGCCACATGTGATTCTCTTCTTCCTTAAGTGAAGCCTCGGTTACAGAAACTGGGATTTTTTCTTCTCCTTTATTTTTCACTTTTGTGTGCATTTGAGCGTGTGTGAACAGTACCTCAGGATTTGACATGACTGCTTTGGTCATATACAAAGAAGTGAGACTCAGGGCTGTGACCTGAAAATTAATTAATATATTACAAAGGATGAGTAGTTTTCCAATATGAAACATCCCAATGCAGTAAATAAAAGGTAATTAATTCTGGATGACAGCATTTTGTGGCAATTAATGGAGAGGGAATACGTGAAGATAATGTATGGTTATGCTGTGCTACTCCCTTTCAGAGTAAGGGCAGCATTATTCTGCAGCTTGCTAACCATTCTGCTCCTTATAATTACCTGTTAAAACTACACCTTTTAATATTTGAATGCAACTGGGCATGCAGAACTGTGGTAAATGGCAGTGTCTCCATGCAGGGCTCAGATGGCGCAGCCTGCTCTCACACAGTGCCGTGTAATCAGCTGTAGGAAATGTTTGAGCGTCTGTATATTCTGTAATGGCTTGAACTGGCAGGAAGGGCAGGACATTAAGGCTCCAGGAATGAGCAGTTCACATGCAGATTGTGTGGCATCAGCTAATTGTCCATCAGCTGCTTGCACCTGGAGAAACAAATATTACCAGACTATGAAAACTGTAGGAGGTGCCTCTCTAGGCCACACAGTCACTCCTTTAATTACTTTTGGAACTTAGGAAAACATAGGTGTGCTACCCTCTGCATTTTCTGCAGCCAATAACTTGGAGATTCCTAGCTCTGTAGCCTATTGCAAAAGGCCCAGGCTCTTCCAGCATGATTTGGTTTAGTTCAGAGGAAGACAGACAGTGTTCTTTGGATGTAATTTATCAGCAAAATGAGAGTTCCTCCTTATGTTTGGGAGAACTTTGCAAAGGTCAGCTTTGGTCCCATCAGTGCCAACTGTAGTTCACAATAAAGGTCTGGTATTTATATCAGCAATACTTTTCTAAAAGAAGACATTCTGAAAGTAACTATAAATACATTTTTCATTCAGGCGTAGATGTTGGTAGGACCTGGAAATTCACCATCCCTGCAAAGGCAATTGTTAAAACCAGATTACTTTTACAGGTACACTTGGCTGAATGGTGTGGATGAAGCTCTGTGTGCTCAGGTCTGTTTAGTGTCCCTGAATTAAAATGTCCCTGTATGTAACTGTGGCAGCCAGAGAGACCTTTTGGGATGTAAACAGCTGAGGGGGAGGAATCCCGTGTGCAGGATTCCATGGTACAGTGTGTGTACAGCCTGCCTCCTCCTCTGACCTACGAGGCAGGGACTGGACTGGTCTGGTTTTGAAGGACAGGGTAAGTGTGGATTTGAAGTGATGCAGTTGTGTTTATGTGAGCGTCTGTCCTTGGATAGGGGCTACTGGAGAAGAAGTGACTTCTGCTGTGTGTCTGGTCTGTGTTGAGTATTTCTGTAGAGCCAAGAGAGGGTTTAAGGAGACTGATGAACAGGAATGTACATATTTAGCTTTTGCTCCCCAGATTCCTTATGGACTCTCTTGCTGACTTACAGAGTCATCAAAATTACCTTTTTTTGTCTGTGTGGTCAACATGAAGCAAGAATTTGGCTGAACAAAAGGAGAATCCTAGGACTTCTTTCAGAAAAATGAGAGGAAACAACTTGTCTGCTTGAACACTGCTGTGATTAACTGTTTTTTCCACGACAAATGCTCAAAAATTGTGGGTGTTGGAAAAAAGGTTCCCTGCACTGTCTTTGTCTGTAAGCAGTGCTATATAGACTACATTTTTGAAGGACCCTGGTTTTCTCTAAATGTAATATTTAATGACCAGTCACACCGTTCATTCTTTATTTTTATATATATTTTTTTTTTTTAATTTTTATTTTTTTATGGTAGTAGCATTGAGTGGAGTGCTGCCACTTAGGAGCTGTATTTCCTATGCTTTTCATCAGGGTATTGTAATTTTCCTTGGACAGAACAGAATGTTGCTTTGATGGTAGTGCTATAATTAACTTGGAGGCAAACTTCCTTTGTTTCCTCTGTAGGTAGTATGGAGGGATATGAGTCAGTATTAACCAATTACCTTGTTTATAGTGAAGTTATCCTTAAGTGCCCTTGAACTGCTGTAGCAACAATAAATGTGGAGCATCCTAACTCTTCTTTTGGCTGCGTTATGTGTAAAAACTGGTGTTAACTGGACTCATAGATAGTAGGATCTCCTGCCCTACAACCTATCCTGCTCTGTAGGAATTATGGCCTTGGAGTTCTTGTCAAGAAGACTGAATAGTCCCTTTGATCTGAAAATAGATATAGCTTAATTAGATATAGCTTAATTACTGATGGACAAGGGCACAGTCCAGGACAGGATTCTCATCAGTGAAGAAACAGCTCCCAGGTGCTCCTTGTGAGCTGTGACAAAGCTTTCCTTTCACAGATGGACGTGCAGGTTGAAGATGCTTTGTAGTTGGGATATTTACTTTAACTCTGCTTATTTCTTTTTAGAAGTTTTTCGTAGATCTGGATAAGAATTAAGACTTGGGTTTTGAAGCGTTTGAGCAACTTGCTACTGCCCAAGTCATGACGCTCCCATTTCGAAAGGACTTGGACAAGTACAAAGATCTTGATGAGGATGAGATTCTTGGCAAACTTTCGGAAGAAGAACTGAAACAACTGGAAACTGTTTTGGATGATCTTGACCCTGAGGTAGGCATTAGCCAAAGGAAGTTTTATTTTTTCCATTTGTTTCATTACTAGTCTAAAATAAGTTGAGACTTTGTACAATATGCTTTGGAACAGAGTTTTTTTCATAACTGCTGATGATCTCACAGATATATATGTGTATATAGTGTTTATTTCCTGTTTGCTAGGTGGATGCAACTGCAGTAAAGGAGAACGTGAGAAGGAATAGTTGGGAGGAGCTTTCTGGGATTTATTTATAAATAAAAATTGCTGTTGTTCATGTTTTGAAAAGAAAGTTTATTTAGAAAGGCCTGTTTAACTTTCCTGTTTCCAGTGCTGTCTGGTAAACAGCCCTTTTGCATCTGTGTTTGTTTTATTATTTCTGCTGTTGGAGTTTGGTGGGAGTGGGAGGGTGCCAACCTCTTCTAATGATTCCTGGTCCTGTATCTGGTAGCTTATATCTATTCCTGTCCTCATGCTGACTTCATAAGGGAAGGCAAATAATTACTGAGCTCCTGAATGATTGTGTCAGCGTGGGGTATTGAATAAGGAATATTACAGCTTTCTGCTATAAAGAGCTGAGTTGTCCTCTACAGATATTGGAGCTAATGTCAGACTCCAAGACTTGTGTTTTCACCTCGTGGTTCTCTGTTTTTGCTTTAATAGTACCAGGGTTAGTTTAATCTTGGTGTTCAGGGATTAGTTTAGAATATTATGCTCACCTGTTTTGTTGCACTGCAAGATATTACTGGTATTTTAAATGCCTTTGACTTTATGGACATTTTAACAGAGGAGAACTGGCAAAAGGGACTGGTTGTCTTTCATGGCAGTTGGAATTCCCATACATTCTGGTCTTTCTGTACTAATATCCTTTTTTTTCTCTTAAGTTGAAATATGTTGATGATATCAAAGAAACATCCCACCTTGAGTCAGGTCAAAAATAGAAATACTCTGTGCTAAATGCCAAATAATAGTCGAGTCAGTTGTCTTAAATACTTAGGAACACAAGGATATAAGTGACAGAGGAAGTGGTCTCTTGCTGGATGTCTAAACTGTAAATAGCTGGGTTTTATTTACTACTGCTCATTTAAACAGTGCTGATTCTAGCAAAGAAATGCAAAGTAACTGGCAAATTGAGTGCTGGGAGCTATTGTACTTAAAGAATTTCTTCAATCCCACTGAGAGCACAGAGTGCCATATTTTCATTATATTCTCCTTGTCTAGATTACCTTGTGTCCTTCCCTGCCCCAACAAAAGGAAGTTGGCAGAGGATCAAAGATTACCTCCCAAAGATGATGTATCAGGGCTGAACCTCGCAGGGAGGGAGAAGGAAGAGGGAAACGAAACTGAGCAGGTGCTCCCCCAGACTTTTTAAGCTGTTCTTCTTTGCTCTGTGTGCTTTGCAGAACGCGCTGCTGCCCGCAGGCTTCCGGCAGAAGGACCAGACTGCCAAGAAGGCCTCGGGCCCCTTCGACAGGGAGCGGCTCCTGGCCTATTTGGAGAAGCAGGCGCTGGAGTACAAGGACAGGGAAGACTATGTGCCTTTTACCAGAGAAAAGAAAGGTAACACCACCCTTTCTGGTGTGAGTGCTTGTGAAATCTCTGAGGTGGACGAGCCAGAACTACCGTGAACTGAATTTGAGTGAAGCACTGGCAGCTGTAATGCTTTTAACTTGAAGTGTTTCCTAGTGGCTGCTAGTGTGCAGGGCCAGGAGGCTTCCTGTGCAGGCATTCGTGCCCCTGGGGCTGGTGTGCTTTGTGTGTAGCACAGGAAGGAAGTAAGACTCAGATTTTATCATAGATTGCGAAGTTCTGATGGGCATGATATCCTCAAAGTAAGAGCTAACTCTGATTTGTGTCAATAATAACAAATGCTGTCCTTGTGCCCCTGGCCTATGCCTTGTGCTGAACACAGACAGCAGCCTTTGTAACACCGTGTTGGGTTAGAAAAATAGCAGCTGGGTGATGATGTGGTAGACAGTAATGTTCAAAGATGATGGAGGCTGACAAGGCCAGACAAGTGGTGTATGCAGTCATGGTGTTTTTGTAGTATCCTTACTGAAAGTTTAATAAGATTGCATAGTTACTCCTAACTAATTACATTAGTTAACATCACAAGTTTTGAAATCTGGCAGTGGTTTGTGGTCTGAAAACTGTGGACATGTTATTAAAGCATGGGATTTTAAATTTTTGCTTTGGATCTAGTATTCTCTTTGACTTGATGGGAAGCTTTTTTTTCTCAGAAGAAAATTTTACAAGAATGTGCTGCTTACAATATTTAAGAATAACTTTATTTTTTTCCCCAAAACCAGGAGTTCCCAAATTTGTTGTGCCTTACAAAGCACTGTTGGTAGGCACGGAAACTCCCAGACCTGTGCAGGGCACCTATGCAGAGGAGCAGGCTTTTAGCTGTCCCCACAGTGTTTGAGCACTGCTTGTGAGTCCTGGCTCACGGGAACCCTCCTCAGGATCAGGGTAGATCTGCTGCAGTAAAACTTCAGTAAACGTTTGCTAGGTTGTATTCCAGCTGCTCAAGATGAACAGGCTCCTCTTTCCTTAAGGGTTTGACACCCTTCAATTCTACTTCATTTCTCTGGTGTGAATCATTGCTTATTTCAGAACTGATTCTTCATTCATCTCCTGAGTTTGTCTGTATGACTGTGGGGTCTGTTTGGTGGAAATTGTGGTGGGGGCATTTGCATTTTCTCTGCCTGTGCCAGATAGCTTTCACCTGACAGTGCTGGTGTCTCCCTTTGTTCCTGAAGGAGTAGAGACACTGTGACTTTACAGTGTGCAGGGCTGTGTATGATGGGCTTCCTTCAGAGAGGGGTTTTTTCTTCATTTTGTGGTTCAGCACCACTTGTGTAACCACGAGGTAACTGAGACTCTCCTTTGCTGACAGGAGAGCAGGGTTTGGTGGCTGAAGCTGCAGCAGGGAGCGAGTTCAGGATGGGGCAATGTGCTGACTGTACAGCAGAGGTACCCACAGCAGTGCCCTCGTGGTGCCTGTGCTGCTGCCAAGGGCTATTCCTGCCCTGTCTGGCTGTGCCCAGCCTCTGCTGCCCGCCTGACACCTGCCAGGGAGTGCTGCAGACAGACTGACAGCCAGGTGTGGCCGAGTGCAGTATTTGGGGCTCGCAGGTGGCTGGGGAATCCCTTGCATGCTGTGCACTGCTCCGGCAGGGAGCGAGCTGGGCCAGGAGGGTGGGCTCTAAAATGACATTTTCTACTGAGTGCTAGTGCTTCTTTCACATAGATGGTTCTCTAAAGTCAGCTTACGTCTACAAGTGTTTGTTTGGGGAGATAAAATCTGTGAGAATCATGTAAAAAACCAGAAGGGTCCAGCTGTAACGCAGAGCTTGGTTAAGAAAGATCAAATGTCATTTCCTTTATGTAATAAAGTATGACTAAATAGTCTGTCTGCATGTTGCAATGAGTCATACCAGTGTAGTTAGCTAAATTTCCTGTGTATCTTAAAAAAAAAAAGTTGCTATCCAGTAACTTCTTCTATCATTTATTTTAATACCACAGGAGAAGAGAAAGTAATATGAAAAATGAAATGTAGATTACTTTCATTAAAACTGAAAATGTGGAAACAAATGTTTCCATCCAAACAAATGTTTCCACAGTTTGGAAACAAATGTTTCCATCCAAATTGATGCTCTATTAAATGGGCAGGAGGCAAGAAGGTCAAGCTCATGTTGTAGTAGGGGAGGGATAACCTTTTCTTTTCCCCTCATGAAAATATTATGGTTCAGCTTTGACTTGCGTCCACATTTGTTGCCATTTTGCACAAAAATGGCAAGTGTACATAACTTTATCTTTAAAATCAAGAAATCATGGTATTTATCTAGATGTAGGACTTGGAAAGGGCATAGGACACAGCTCAATACTTGTGTAGGATGATTTTATCTAGAGGGGGCTTGTATCCTAATGTGCTTTTTGTTAATATTAAAACAGACCAACAGACAAGTAAGCAGGGTTATAATTTTTCACTTCATCTAGAAAAATGTATTATGGAGAAACGCTAGCAAGTTGTGGAATAAATGTAGGTGAAAATCTTGCTTGATTCTCCTGTTAATTCAGGGGAAAAGTGGCAAATATAACCTTCAGTTCCAGAGGTTTTGGGAGGAGAGGGATGGGTTGGAGCTGCAGCTCTTTTCTTGGTGCCATTTTTTGGGTCAGAATTTGCTAAAATATTTGTGTCCCTGGCTGGTCTTGTTGCTCTAACTTGTTCCAATTATTCATTTCATGGAGCAAGAAGGGCAAATCTATCCATCCTTCTCTTTCCTTTTTCTGTTTTAGTAGAACTGAAGTCCTGCATGGTGATTTGGTCTGCAGATTTATCAAAGAAGCTTACCCTGGGTTAATTTTAAATATCCTGTCTTACTACTGATTCTGGTAACTTTGTTTTCCTACTAGAGTGTAGAAAATACTCTCTTCCAGATGTCCCAAGTACCTAATTTTGGGGTAACATGTTATGAAAACAATGTTGCTTCTCTTTCAGTGATAGATGATGTAATTTCTCCAGGTCTTTGGAACCTCTTCTTTGTTTTGTGCTATGACATGTGTGAGATCTGAAATAATGTAAAGTGTCCTGCTGTAGTGAAATGAACAATGCTAAAGAAATGTGGAGTTTAACAATCCCTAAATTAGACTCTATTCCATTTTCCCAACGCCTTGATTTTGTTTCTAAAAGCATCCTTAAAAACTTACTTTGCTTTAAAACACGATTTAATGATTTAAGTCCCATTCTGTTCCAATTAAGTGTTGAACCATACAGCAGACCGTTGTTCAAGAGATTCATGAGACCAATGTGGTAATAATTGCAACAAAACCAGCTTTGTCTCAATCTGTGGGTGTAAGTATGTCATAAAGATTTTACAGGGCGTACTGCAAGGGGAAGGATCTCTCATCCAAGCAGGAATTCAAGGCTTCAGCACTGAAGGCTGTTGCCCTCAAATGTGTTCCACTCATCTGACCGAATGTGACCAGTGCTCCTCCTCCTTCTCCCATCTCTTGGAACAGCAGAAGAAGGGAATTATCACAGCTGAGATAAAAACATGTCTGAGATAGTAATGTACTTTGTGCTGTATAGTGCAAGGCATTAGCCAAGTATTGTGTAAACTAAGCTTTGCATTTCTAGCCTTTGCACTCTCCTAATTGTGGCTTTCTCTTCCCTCTGCGTTCCTGCTGGGGTGTGTTTGTTCTGTGTAGATTTGCAGTTCATGTAACTTCTGCTTTAGGCTTGGTTTAGTCTGGTTTTTCCCCTTCTCTGTCACCCAGAAAACAGACTAAAACTGTAGCCACCTGGCTAAAGCTGTTCTGTTGGCGCCCTGCTCAGCTGCTGCTCTAGATCACCACTGCCTTCTGTTGCAGCAGGATTTGGGATGCTGTGTTCTCTGCCACTGAATCACTTTAAAGTCTCTAAAGGAGGTGTGTTACATGTCGTGAAGTGAAGCTAATATCCTGTAGGGGCTTTGCAGAAACAGCTTGTCAAATTGATATTCTCCATACAAGAGCACTAGGACAGAATAACGTGATAGTCCAGCCTTAATGTAAAGCAGTGTTCTAACTCACTGCTCTGTGGCCTGTGATCAGATAGCAGATAGCAGCTCTGTTTCTGCACTAAGACATTCAGGAACTCACTTGTAAGTTGAATTAAAAACATTAGTATTAAACTGTGCTCACAAGGGAATTGATGAACCTAAGTCAGTCACACGGTAAGAACTGGAGATTGATGGAGTGTGAATTGTATAAATTTCTGAACTAAGGAAAGTTTAAGGAACGGAAGATGTAAGGAATACATCAGATGTTGCTCACTTTTTTTTGTGAAGTTACTGATGAGAAAAGCTTGTATTCAGTTGTCCTAAGGTAGCACTTGACTTGTTTCCCCAAATGGAGTGCCCCAAAAGTGGATTTTAGACTTTCTTCTGCTGTGCAAATTGTGGTGCCTGTTAGTGTGGGGTATGTGAGAACAGTACCAGCACTGTGCACTGCACGGCCCCACTGAACAGACCTGATTTCTGCAAGATACTGAGTCCCACCTGAAATACTGTGAATCCGTGTAGGAAATGTCCAGGGCACTTCAACAAACACCATCCAGTGTTGCTGCCTTTGGAGCAATACAATGGGGTGGAACTTGGAGCTGAAAGTTCACTCTGTAGCAGAGGAGACCTTAATCCTTGATGTGCATCATCTAACATGTTAGCTTAAAGGCATGGAGCACGTGCCTGCAGAATTATTACAAAAATGATGTGAACATCCCTGAAATTTGCCTCTTCATGTTGTATTGCTCAATCTTTGCAGTATCCTGGCTGGCTGAAAGGGAGATGGCATGTTCCTTCATGTAATCACATCCCTGCCATTTGGAAATGTTCCACTTGAGGGCCAGGCAAGCTGCACATCTCATGGGCTGCACAGATGCCTGGTGGTTTTTGGTTTTATTTAAAGCTTGCATTAGTAAGGGGGAGGGAGTTGCTGAACTGTATTGGCAGCAGGCTTTGAGTTAGATCATTGTCCCCAGAGACACAGGGGTCTTACCCTTCTGGAAGTAAATTCATCACTAGAAGTGAGGAGTGGGGAATAGTTTTGCATTATAAACCTCTGAATTCTGGTCTAGGATGAGATGAAGCCAATGAATGAGGAATTATGTACACAAGGGTGTGACCTGTTTTATAACAAAAACTGCTTCTGACCCAGCTCGTGTGACTGGAGTTGGCTGCAATGAACATTTCTGGAGGGCAGTGGCTTTTAACATTTTTGCTTTATTAAATACTGAATGTACTTCTCACTGTCTTTAGGTTTCCTAAAGAGTCAGGCACGTATGGATAAATTTAGTATTACTCTTAGGAAGGAAGAGTTTGAACCAGATGTTTCTAACATATGAATTTAAGAATTACTGAAAAGCAACAACAGGAAAAGTAGTTCTTTTTTTGTGAGCCCTTGTGGGATGAACTAGACATCTAAGGCTAAACTAGGTTGAAATACATTTTTGCCGAGTTGGTTTTAATGGAGATCAACTTCTTTGCTGCAAATAGGATGGCTGAATGAAGGCTCAGGTTCTCACATCCCACTGTCCTCCTTCCTTGTACTCCAAAATCCTCACCTTTTTTCTAGACCATATTACTGAGGGAAAATAACACAAACATAGCTACTGAAAGACTTTAGATCATGTGTATGCTGCTCAGAGTGTTTCATGGATTAATGAAAACCTTGGCAAACATTCTTGCATCTCTTCTAGAAACTACAGTTGAAGTTGAAGGTTAATCTCTCCCCAGTAGGTGATGCTGGTAAAATAAACTGATAGAAACGTACTGCATCACTTCTATCAAAACAACCTGAAACATTTGCTACATAAGCCTTCAGTTTATGGAAGTTTTCTTTTAATCCTGAATCACCACCAACACTTTCTTTTGCACTGTCCATCAAAGCTGAGGTATGGGTGGCAATGCATGTCAGCTGCACTTAAGTACTGTTTGCAATCAATACAGTTATGTAAGGGGGTTTATTTTCTGCTTCTAAATATGGATAATGACCATTTGTACAAGTTTCCAAAGAGATAGCAACCCAGGAACAAAACTACCGTGTTGCTAGCAACAGATCTTGGTCATCAGACTGTGCTGGCAGAGGAAAACCTGATGTGCTTGTCTGTAATGTGTGCTAGTGGGAAGGCATTAACTTCCTTTCAAAGGAAAATGAACCACAAACTGCTGTAATCTAGGGAAGATGTGGAATACATGATTTTGGGTCACCCCTAATGCTAAACTCCACCTACTGTCTCTGTAACTGGGACATTGGATGTCCCTGGGGATGATTCCTGTGTGGAAATACTTTTTATAGCTATGGATATGGCAGAGGGTGGGCTCCTGAGTTAGGACTGAGACTTCGTAGGACAGTTATCAACACCACTTCCTACCCCAGGAAATAACAAAAGGAAGTTGAAACCCCTTTCCCATAGCTCTTTCTGCTGATAGCTCAGGCAGCTTGGAAGGTTTGAAAATCTTGAACCTTAAGTAGCTGTTAAGATTTGATTGGCAGTTGTGTAGTTGGGAATGATTTCTCTCGAATGCATCAGTACAAGAGCCTTTGGCTGCCATGGGAATTTGTCCTGAACCTAAGCAGCCCTTACCTGTCCTGGCTCTTACCCAAAAGAAGACTTTTTAGTTCTGAAGGGCCAGTTCTCGACCATTCACAGCTGAACTGTTAGAAAGGCTGTCTCAGATTCTGATTTCCTCCCCTGACCTGCCAGCTGAAGGTGTATGCAGGAATTACAGACCTCTACCTATAATGCATGTGTTCCAAAATAAGTTTTTCCCATTACCTGCCTGTAATAACTAAAAAGTTGGTGCAGAATGTAATATTACTCTTGCTTCTTTTGCCATTGAATCTTTGATGTATCATTTTAGAATCATAATCTTCTAAGTATCATTTTAGAAAGCAGTGTCACTGGCAGAGAAATCTGTTACTGTGTTTTGTGCTGTTCACAAACCATGGTTTTCTCAAGCAGCTTTGGTTTTTTTGCTTCAGAACTGAGGTGAACATCTGGAATCAGAAATTGTGTATGGTGTAAAAACTGCAGTGAAGAGTGAGATGTGTGATTTCAGATAATTCTGTGATTTTCTCTCCCTGACATTCAGATTACAGTTCTGCCTGGGTCCCTTTCTCCCTTGAGAGGAAACTCATCATTCTCTAGTGATACTAAATCTTTCTTACAGTCTTTCTAGACTGTTTAAAATGTATAATGGAGGTTTACATGTCACTTTCTAATCCTTAGGAGAAACAAATAAGATGGGAATCCTGATCCAGACTCCTGAAAATTTATTCCTGTTTATGCTCTTTCCTCATCTCTGACTTGCAACAACAGAAGAAACCTTTATGCTGTCTGTGGTTCTCCTAGTATTCACTGAATGCAATATGAATTCCTTAGGTACATGGTATTTTAAAGATCAGTAGCTATATAAGACTAAGTGACATCAGACTTTCTGTTTTCTTTACTCCAGGGAAAATATTCATCCCCAAGCAAAAGCCTGTACAGTCTTTCACAGAAGAAAAATTCTCTCTTGATCCAGAACTGGAGGAAGCCTTGACCAGTGCCACAGACACAGAATTAGGTGACCTTGCAGGTGAGGTTTCTTTGAAGTATGAATGGGCTGGTGCATATTTAGACAAGAAAGATCTGTAATTAATGTGGCAGTGTATTGATCTGACTACAGGATGTTGTAGTTGTGACAGAAACTAGATTGTGTTGTTTGCCAGTTTGCTTGAAGCATTTCACCTTTGTTGATCTGTGATAATTTGTGAGGAAGTTAATTATTTGGCCTGCAAAAAATACCTGATTTTCAAAAGCAAAACCTTTAAATCTGTTCCTCAGACTGGCTGGTTTTGCTGTGTATGTGACTGCTTTTTCTTGTGTATAACGATGTGTTGGTATGTGCCTGTATTCCTAAAGTTTCACTTTGTGATTGAGCTGCACTTTGTAACATTGATGCTTGAACCTTGTGAGGTCAGAACTTGCTAAGATGTGAAAGTCAACTAAAATGTCTATTAGTAATTATGTTTTCTACTTTTTTCAAATGACGAGGATATCGAGTAGGTTTTTGTACTGATAACTGGATGTTGTACGAACATCAGGTTTTGTTATTTAAAGGAACCCTGCATCTGAGCTGAATTAATCAGGAACAGTAAAAATGGCTTTTTGCTTTTTCTTTTTTTCCTTTTACAGCAATACTGGGAATGTCCAACTTGATAACAAACAATCAGTTCTGTGATGTAGTAGGAAGCAGTAATGGGGTTGACAAAGACAGCTTCTCAAGTAAGTGTGTACACAAGGGCTAGAAAACCAATTCTGCACTGCACACAGTTCCTATAGCAATAGCTATTTTCTGTTGCACCAACTTTTCTTTTAGAGTTTTAAGTCTTAGTCTGGAAATGTGTATGCCTCTAACATTGCCAATTGAGTTCTGGCAATAGTGGAATTAAAATATATGTACACTAAAATGTCCTCTGCAGTTAAGTCACTTTTTGGTGGGAAAAGTAGGCATAAGCATGCATTGTGTGTGTTGGTTTTTAGGTTTTCTGTTTGTGTTTGTAACTCCCAAGTGCTGTCTGAAAAAAAGCAGGAAGGCTGTGAGGACTTTTGAAAAAGAATTGAGCTTTATGAAAATGTGGTCAGGAGAGGATGTTCTGCTTTTTTGGTGGGGGAGAGATGTAAAGACTGATGAAATGATCTTTAAATACAGTAAATATTTAGTGTGTGTATCATTTATTCACAATGAATGTAGGCAACCTGTTTGATTACATTTGAATGCCTTACTTTTCAGATATAGTAAAAGGTGAAAAAATGTTGCCTGTTTTTGATGAACCACCAAATCCCACGAATGTGGAGGAGACACTGCAAAGGATTAAAGAGAATGATTCTCGTCTTGTTGAAGTTAATCTAAATAACATTAAGGTAATTACCTGAAGGCTGCTGTAAATATGCTGCTTTTTCTCAGTAGAGGACACTTCAAGCTGCAAAACTCTCCAAGGCTTATTCTGAGTACAGCAATCTTTCTGCTAAATGTTGCAGAGTGTGTAAGCTCAGAACCTGCAGCTAAACCGATAAGCCATCTTGGTTTCTTTGGCCAAATGTGTATTTAAAAAGTCTTAGACTTTCTCCCTGCCAGCCCAGATTTCTGTCGCTGCCAAGTTGGCAGCACTTCCAGCAGTTCATTATCATGGAGTCAGCTACTTTGTGGAATCCTTTGTCCGTGATGAAGCAGTGTGCTCTCAGTTTCTCAGTTTGCCAAGGGGTATTTGTGCCTGACTCCCTTCTGATTCCTGTACAAAAGGGCTGTTGGAAGTTAGGGCAGCTTCTGCTCCTAAGTGTAACAGTTGTGTTTTCACACGTGACAAGCTTTTGTGTATTTGCTTGAAAGAAACCAGAAGTGCAGCCCCCCTGACTGGCAGTGCAGACAGCACTGACACCTTGCCAGCAGCCAAGGCGACTTGTTCCCCTTACTGAGGAGGGAAATAAAATCCATGGTTTAAGAAGAGTGTCTTACAGGTAAATGCTAGCCAAAACAACTGCCTAAAAAGGCAACAAATCAAAGTTTCTGATACAATAAACTGAGAAATTTGCTGCCCTAATAAATTCTCTAGAATTACTCCTTTTAAGCTGGGTTGCTACTACACTGTAGGAATGATTGCTTTGTAGGATGGTGGCTCTTGCAGCCATCACATCCTAGGTGGGTGTTCCTGTGAGCCCTGGAGACCAGCAGTGGTTGATGTTGTTTGGTTTTGGGAAAGAGGGCATTTTGCTGTACAGAGATGACATAATGGGAGAAGTTGGGGGCAGGGAATAAACTTGTGTATCTCAAGAGAGTGAAATGCTATTTTTAATTCAAGAACATACCAATTCCAACGCTGAAAGAATTTGCAAAAGCCTTAGAAACCAACACACATGTGAAGAATTTTAGCCTGGCAGCCACCCGGAGCAATGATCCTGTTGCTGTTGTAAGTACTCGTGATAATGGCTTTAAGTGGGGTGCAGGGGAAGTTAGGATGGAAAGGCAGTGGTAAGGGATGGAATTTAATCCAGGTTAAATACTCAGGGATGAAAATAATTCCATTCTGCTACACTGTAAAGTGTGTTTTCTTTGACAAACCTTTGTTGTATCAGAGTTGGTAAATGATTGCTAGCAACTTAATATGCAGCAATGCCTCAGATGTGTGAGTGAGAATTCTTTTTCCCAGTTCCTTTCCCTGATTTTTCAGTTTGCTAGCCTCCTTCCTTTTTTAATTTCTTTTCTAATTGTTTAGTTCCTGGTGTTCGTTCCAGTAGCCAATAGTTTATTGAAAATTAATTTACAAGAAGCACATTTGAGGACTTAAAAGCACCCCTAATATTTTTCAGCTAACTAGAGTTTTAGTTGAAGTTGTAAAATACCTGTTTCTTGATTTCCCTGTTACCAAAGATCGGCTTAAAACATGGATATACAAAGCATAATATTAGTCAAAGTATCTAGTTTGATACAATTGAAACTAATTTATTGTCACGTCCTGGTTTTTTCTATATTGAATTAAAGTAGTACCCTATTTAATTGCAAATAAAGAGGTAAGAAAACAAAACTAATTGTTTTCAGGACAATCCTTTGCACTTGTTTTAATTTCAAATTAGGAAAAAAGAACTGGTTTGAAAGACTCCCTTAAATGAACAAATGAGCATTTGAAAGCTTTGGGTTTGGGTCAATTAAAAAGTTTCTTTTCAGCAGAACTAAAACATGTGTAATAAAACTCTATAATGGCTTCTTTTCTCGGGTGTGGTTTTGTTGGGTTTTTTTTGTATTGTGACTTGATAGAAAACACATTCAAAGAGTAACAGCAAACTCAGCAGTTAGCTATTCCTGTTCTCTTCCTTTCTCAGAAATAACATCAGGTATAAAAGTGCTTTTAGCTACGTGCTGGTACTGTCCTTAGAGCTTTGAATTCTACCTCTTCCTACCAAACCTGTAGACAAAAGCATTTTGAAAGTCAGATCTGTTTACAAATTAACCATAACCAATTCTGCTTTCAGTTGACTAACGCCCTTTCTTTGGCCTTTGCTTAGCAGCCTGCATTACTCACTGTGAGCTGAGCTTACAAAATGGAATTGGTCCAGTATGCTAATTTCAGACAATTTATATTCTGTGTAGCTTTTTAGTTTGCAACAAGAGAAAGACAGGCCTTCTCTTGACTGAATGCTGTTTAGAAAGGGAATGTAGATAATGCCTGGCTGAAGAATCAGCTCAGTCTCAGTAAGTGAAAGCTTGCAAAGTTACACCTTTCATCTCTGAACTTGCTGCTTCTATGGAACTAGTTAGTGCAAGTGGTTATTGCTGTGTCCTCTGAGGTACTGCAGCAAAATCCAAAAGTTTAATGATGCTTTCTTATATTCAAAGGCTCTTGCAGATATGCTGAGAGTAAACACAAAATTAAAAAGTTTAAACATAGAATCAAACTTCATCACTGGAGTTGGAATTCTGGCACTGGTTGATGCACTGAAAGACAATGAAACGCTGACAGAGATCAAAATTGATAATCAGGTAAGTGAGGTGGTGGTGACACCACAGCTAAAGCCAGCCAGTCCTAGTTGCCTGACTGTTTTTAGAAGACAGCTTGTGATAAACTCTACAAATATTTTGTGTTTAATTATCTTATCACCAGCAATAATTGCCCTTAAGATTGTCAGAAGCATCCAGCTGAGGTTGATTGCTGGCTTCCTTGTGCTTTAATATGTACAGACATATTTTATGATCTTCTGCCTATTTGATTAACCAGAATGAAGCTGAGTGTTTATTGACTGCTCTGGGGAAAGTATTCTGATCTCTTTCAGCATGAACATACATAAGCTCTGTTGTCTTTGTGTACCTTTTATTTTAACAGAGGCAGCAGCTGGGCACAGCTGCAGAAGTAGAAATTGCCAAGATGCTTGAAGAAAACACCAAGATCCTCAAATTTGGATACCATTTCACACAACAGGGACCTCGAGCCAGGGCAGCTGCAGCTATCACAAAAAACAATGATTTGGGTAAGACCTGTCATTATTAACAGAATGTGTGTGTGGCACAGGCTTTAAAGGTCTGGTTATTCTCCTTCTCCAGTGACAAAACCAGGATAGCACAAGGTCAGTAGATCAGTTTTGGGTTTCTCCTGTGCTTCACTCTTACTTCTTTGTTGCTGCTTGATGTTCTAGATTTTGTTGCAGGGTGTTCAGGTGCTTGAGCTGAGGAGTTTTAGCATGGTCTAGAACAACAGCATTCAAATTTCATGAGAGTTGTGGCAAAGGGAGTGAAAACAATAGTTTTGGTAGTTCAGTGAGGAAACTGAACACACTGTCACCTCCAGAGGCTGGGACTGGCTAATCCCTGCCCAGGTGGCTGTGCTCATGCACAGTGCCATCTGTGCCTCTTACAGGTAGCTGATAGCAGGGGCATCTTTATTTGCTGCCCTCAGCTTTGTTGGAGCTCGTCAGTTAGAATCCTAATTAAGTGGCTCAGCAGAAAATTGGTTAATAACATAGCACATGAAAGGAAGTCATTTGTATAATAATGTCAAATAGCTGAAGCACTCAACTACAAAATAATATCCATCTATTTAACTAGAACTGCATTTTAAAACTCTATTTAATTAAATCTTCTGGCTTTAGATGCTTTGTGGTGACCTCTCATCAGTGTGAAAATGGGCCAGGCTGTTTAGTAGTAGTAGCAGTAGTTAAGGAATATATTAGAGGGAATGACATAGGAAAATGGAATTTGGCTTAAAGCACTGATTCCCGTCTGAATAAAGGTTAAAGTGGAGGAGAACAGCTCTGACAGATATGGATGAGTAACTAGAACAGAGCACACAGACACTGCATATCTGTTTCTCAAAATAGATTCTACACCAGCTGGGTTTTCTGTCATAATGCTGCAGGTGTGTCACAGCTTTCTAAGGTTTCCCCTCTCACTAGTTCTCTTTTTGATGCTTGACTGTTGGAAATCTATGTTTCTATTGATATCTTGCCTTTTTTCCTTTGCTTTCTTAGTCTGGAGTATGCAAGTAAAAGTTTCTGCAAATGCCTTTTCATCTCTCCAGCCCTGAAGCTACAGAGAAGGTTGCTCTGAATACCCACTGGGGTATTGAAACTGAGATGTTCCAAGTCTCTCATTTCTCTCTTTGTACGTTTCTTCTAAAAAAACCTCTACATCTCCTTTTTCCTGGCTCACTCTGTGTTGTACCACGTCCCTGTTTTTTGTCTGTGTACATGTTCCTTCTAACTGCATGATTGGAGAAGTCCAGGGCTGGACATTCTTCTCATCTGCTCTTGCAGTTTGATGAAAGCAGGGATGAGGAACTTCTGCCACCTGCTTTCCATTGAGTGGGTTTGAGAACAGAATCGCTTTCTTCTTATATAGATGTGCTTGCTTGACTTTTTTAAACAAAATGGAGATGCCCTGTAAAAATTCTAAAACCTTCAGTGTCATTTGTTTTATCTGCACAGAAGAGGAAAACAATTCGATAGTGTGAGACGAAAACATCAGAAATAATACAAATGTTGAGGAGAACTCCAGTCATTCAGTCAATCTCACTTATTGTCAAGTTTAAATAGCATGTGAGCTTTTAGTTATTTTATTCACAAATTTTTATTGCTCTTGCATTTTCTGACAAATGTTTTTATTAATAAATGGAAGGTTTTAGGCTGTTGGTTGTAACATCTGTGTGTGCATAAATTGTGTTAGATATACAGTGAAACTCTTGTAGTGTTTCTTTTGAATCCATGTAAATTAAATTCACCACTGAAAAACTGCAAAAACTGTACAAAAAGAATACTGGCTAAATCTGCTTACCAGACATAAGATGATTAATGTTTCCCACAGGTCCTTCCTTGCAAATATTTGCAACTGTTTGTGAATAAGGCGATAAACTCAGCTTATTTGCTTAAACTGCTGTATAATACTAAGTGTTAGCTACCCTAATTTGTGGCACCTCACGTGGCACAGTAACTGTTCATGTTACAGAAATACAAAAAGATGTTTTGTTATATTAGCATTTTAACTATTTATTTTTTGTCTCTCTTGTTGCAGTTCGCAAGAGAAGGGTTGAAGGAGACAATTAGCAAAGCTGATGTCAGAACTGTGCAGTCAGCACCGTGGGCTTTGGCAACCTTGGACTACGTTGACTGGGTTAGAAGGGAAAAGACTGGAAACCCCATTCCTTTTAAAGCAAAGCAATATAATCATCTGCTGGTAGGCAGCACGGAGTTTGGATGGATGGAGACACAGTAACTGCGCCAGGCTCTGCACCCTAGTTTTTGATTGGGTTTTTTAAGAACTTTTTTTGTATTTCAAGACTTTGGCTGTGCTTTCTACTAAAAATGTAATTGCAAATCAATGGTATAATTGTCTGTAGTCAAAGAATGGGGCATTTAAGATCATCGGGCAGATACTGACCCAACTGAAGCGTTTGTAAGAAAATGTGGGGTGAGTATTTCCGTGGAGGGGTGTGGGTATTCCTGAGAACAATGCCACAGTGATAAGGGATTCTTCACCCAACAGCTGGATTCGTTGTGTAGAGCTGTTCAGCTTTGTTCATGTGCACTGAAGAGAATTCTTTCACAGCAATGTTATTTGTAATTCTACTGTTTTATTTTTTGTTAGTTCTTGATACTGTGATCAAGTTCAAAGACATGCTTTTAAGCCAAACAAAAATAAATTGGCTAAGGACTTCTCCCAAGAGATTAGAGGGATTAATACAAAAGTGGAAGCCTTGCAAAAAAAGAAAAAGAAAATCAGGAGCCTTGCAAAATGAGAGTTTTTCTGTTACACCTAATTCCTTAAAGTCTTTTGCAAAAGATCCCATAACGGTATCTTGCTCTGCATCTAAACTGGATACATTTTTAGACTAATTTCCTATGTTCATCACCATTATTTAGTTTATATTCTTTGTTTAAAATTTTTATCTACATTCATAAGTATCAATTTCTCTAGAAGTAGTGGACAATCATATTTAAAATTCTGCATAACTGTACAGGAAAAGCAGCCTTAACTGTACAACCACTGACCTAAGTTGCATTACATTAAGCTGTTTGTACTTCATACAAATCTAACACTTTTTAATAATGAAATAATACTTTTAAGAAAGGGTTTTTCCATTCTATCCGTCTTGATGTTGAAACACTACCTAAGACATGCAAAAACTAACCAATATGTAGTGTCAAATCTCTAGGACATAGTCATCATTAAAGTGTTTAAAGTTCTATAAGCAGACTAATAAGGCAACAAGAATCACTTCAACTTCTGTACATAATCACAGTAGACTTTGAAATATGAAAATCTGGAGGCTCTTTGGTGTAGGTCTGTTTGGACTGTCTGGTACTGGTTTGCTTTGAGATTACAGAAATGTTCTACAGGACAGCTTGGCTGTATTTATAGCAACAGAGAATTCAACTGACAGCTGTTTTCATCCTGATCGTAATGTGGTGAGCATTTATTTGTAGAAAACATACTGGACTGAGATTTTTGCATCAGGTTGTATATACTATAAAAACTTAACAGAGCAAGTCTCTGACACTGTGCCCACAAATGTGCTGCAAATCTTGTTTTGGATCTTTAAAGGCAGACTTTATTCCAGAGGTGGCTTCAGATTTTACTGCAACTCTACAGAGAATTCTGAACTATAGTGCCTTCAGTGAGGATGTATATAACTGGTTTATACTTGTGGAAGAACATTTTTTCCCCTATTTCTAAATCGGCCTTTTATTAGAATTACAAATAAATACATGCTCTGAAACCAAGCTGGAATTAATTCAGTTAAAACCAAAGACTACACTTACTATAACCTCGAAACAACACTAGAAGTGTTCTGATGAGTAAAAAAAGGGCTTCTTTTGGTTTGGGCTTTTGTAAATTTTCAAGAACTTTTTAGATTTTTAAATAAATTTTGAAATAGTTCTAATACAATATGCATACGGTCACAAGTTAAGTGTCTTTTTACAGACAGTGCTGTATAAACATGGCCAAAGCATGTCATGTGCTGAGTTGCCTAAAGCTGTACTTTACTTTTTATTTGCTAGGCACCATAATCCTTTTGTGTCAAAAAACCAGGCTGTAATGTCTTCCTTCATTTGTTGAAGGGCTGCATGTTCACAGAATCTGTTTACATTTTGGGATTCTATGATGAGTTATTTTATCACTACCTAACCAGATTAGGCAGTCATCTCCTATTTGAAAATGAAGGAGCAAACGGAAAGGGTGGATTATGGAAATGATAGCCCAAATCTCTTTCTTACTTTCACTAAATCAAGTTTGGCTGTTTAATAATTTATATTCCAATCAAAGGCAGGGCCTTTTTAAGTTGCAGCTCGTAGGTGTCCTGTCACAGATGATGGTATTGAACCCCAATAAATGGTTTAGCTCTGTAGACAGCAGCTAAAAATTTGACTGTTGGCTTTCCAGACAGATACCTGACAGGCTGGGCATGGAAAACTCTTTTTTTTTCAGTCAGAAGGGTATAATCATCCAAATTGTTGCAAGACCTTTGGCATGGTGCGTGGAACAGTTAACAGCAATCACTTTTGTGCCTGCAGTGTGTATCCTTTTTGGAATAAATGAAGAAATTCAGTCTGTAGCCAGGAACCTTAACAAAGTGACCACTGATGTAATGGCACAAGCGGGGTGAGATCCTGTGCATGACTTCACTGATTGTGAGTGCAGGAGTGGAATTACTTCGGTAGCCGGTTACCATGAACACAAGGTCTTTTCTCCAAAAGAGATACTGTTTTCTTACTGATTATTTTTCTGGCTTAATGCAGAAATCAAATGACCGCATATGTTGATTCTGTTGGTTCCAAGCTAAGCATGGAAACATGACCTATCTTTCAGAGCAATTACCTATTTACTCTTGTATATTAAAGAAATAGCCTCATTCTTTCTACAGCTTGAGTAATCCTGCGTTTGTAAGCTACAAACGAGCAAGCGTTCAATTTAAATTTCCATTGGGGAAACATGTACTGAGTATTTTAGCATATCAGCACTATATGCTGTCAGATTGTAAAACAGTTACCAAGTTTTGGATGATTAAAGTACTGTATTCTTGTTGTGGCTTCGGGGTTCTGTTTGTTTGCTTTTTTTACTGGTGCACGCGTGTGTTTATGTGGGAACGCGGCCCCTCCGCGTCCCGCGGGGCAGCGAGTGCCGAGCGNAGGAGGAGCCCCCTCTAAGGGTGGCCCCCGCCGGGCTGGGGGCGCGTTGCGCGGGCGGCGCTCGGTGTGACGTCACTTGGCGGCGCCGGCCGAGCCGCGCTGCCGCCATGGCCGACATGGCGGATCTGTTCGGCAGCGACGCGGACTCGGAGCCCGAGCACAAAGGTCTGCGGGCTTCTCTCTCTTTCTCTTTCCGCCTCTCTCCGCCCGCGGTGCCCCCGCCNGTGAGTGCAGGAGTGGAATTACTTCGGTAGCCGGTTACCATGAACACAAGGTCTTTTCTCCAAAAGAGATACTGTTTTCTTACTGATTATTTTTCTGGCTTAATGCAGAAATCAAATGACCGCATATGTTGATTCTGTTGGTTCCAAGCTAAGCATGGAAACATGACCTATCTTTCAGAGCAATTACCTATTTACTCTTGTATATTAAAGAAATAGCCTCATTCTTTCTACAGCTTGAGTAATCCTGCGTTTGTAAGCTACAAACGAGCAAGCGTTCAATTTAAATTTCCATTGGGGAAACATGTACTGAGTATTTTAGCATATCAGCACTATATGCTGTCAGATTGTAAAACAGTTACCAAGTTTTGGATGATTAAAGTACTGTATTCTTGTTGTGGCTTCGGGGTTCTGTTTGTTTGCTTTTTTTACTGGTGCACGCGTGTGTTTATGTGGGAACGCGGCCCCTCCGCGTCCCGCGGGGCAGCGAGGGCCGGGCGCTGTGAGGGGCGCGGGGCGGCGCTGAGGGCCGGGTCCCCCTCAGCGCAGGGCGGGCCGGGAGCGGCGGCACCGCCCTGGCCCCAGTGCGCCTCCCCGGGGAGGGGAGCGCGGCTCTGGGTGCGGAGCGCTGCAGCCACGCCGGGAGGGCGCGGAGGTGCCGCCGGGCGCCCGCGGCCCTGGCGCCGGTCCGCCCGCCGGCGCCATTCCCGCCGCGGCCCCTTTAAGAGGAGGAGCCCCCTCTAAGGGCGGTCCCCGCCGGGCTGGGGGCGCGTCGCGCGGGCGGCGCTCGGTGTGACGTCACTTGGCGGCGCCGGCCGAGCCGCGCTGCCGCCATGGCCGACATGGCGGATCTGTTCGGCAGCGACGCGGACTCGGAGCCCGAGCACAAAGGTCTGCGGGCTTCTCTCTCTTTCTCTTTCCGCCTCTCTCCGCCCGCGGTG
>VYXC01000523.1:34779-54951 GCA_013397175.1 Platysteira castanea
GAGCGGGGCGGGCGGCGCGGAGCGGCGGTCCGAGGGTCGGTGCCTGCAGGGGAGGTTGTTCGGCTGCAGGCGAGTTCTGGGAATGGTGGAACACCTTCTGGTTTAAGTCCCTGGCGTTTTCAAAGTTCTTTTCTGCGTTCCTGTAAATTACTTTTCAAGGCAGGTGTTCTTTTATTTTCCTGTTGGAAGCCGCATTCACCGGCCTCGGCACTGAGGAGTAGCTCCATTGTCATAAACCTCTCTGGGTAGATGATTTGAATTAAATACAGCGTGACAGTTTTGGATAGTTACGTGTTGAAGCCCTCACTATTTCGATTGTTATCTTCGTTTGTGTAATTCCTTATGCTTTCTACAGTTTTAGAATCTTAGATCGCATCTTGTAGTTTGAAACGTTATGTGGCATCCATCATTTCTCACTGTGTCTTCCTCTGGCTGTGCCTTTATTAGCACACATTTTATTTTACTGTTCTCGGTAACTTTTGTTGGTCTTGCTTACAGTTCTCTGTAGGTTCTCCCTGCGGGTTGGGTTGTGTTTTCGGGTGTTTTTGTTAAAGCAATACACATCATCTCGTGTGCATCCTCATAGGGGCATCTGTGTCTGGGAAGACACAATAAAGAGGCTCTCACACCTGCCAGGTTCAGCAGAAAGGAGGGGAATGACTTTACTATTGACATATCTCACATTTTTATACAATTCCCAACTCCACAAGGGATTGGAGGACATGTCACTTCCTTCTCAATCCCACTGGAGAAAAAAGATGCTCATCAAAGTTCTTTTATCACAAAAGGAATGAAAACCAGAAAATACCGTTAAGTAAACATTGGCTATTATTTACATGAAACTGTGAGAAAGAATCTGACTCCAAAGTTAAAAACAGAAGGCTTAGCAAAAACCAGGGCAACAGGCATCCTGACTCTTGAGAGGGTGAACGTTTGTTTTGCAGATTCCGATTCTGGATCCGACTCCGATTCCGACCAGGAGAACGCTGCCTCTGGGAGCAACGCCTCCGGCAGCGACAGCGACCAGGACGATGACAGGGAGGCAATAAAACCCAGCAACAAGGAGTTATTTGGAGATGACAGCGAGGACGAAGGGGCATCCCATCACTCGGGGAGCGACAACCACTCCGAGAGATCCTACAACCGCTCCGAGGCCTCGGGGCACTCGGAGCACGAGGACGGGGAGCAGTCGGACGGGGAGCAGCACAGCGCGTCCGAGGCTGCCCACGATGATGATGAGGATGACCGTGAGCACGGCTCAGATGAAGGCAGCCATCATTCAGAGGGAGATGGGTCTGAGAAAGCGCACTCAGAGGATGAGAAGTGGGGCAAGGAGGACAAAAGCGATCAGTCAGATGATGAGGAGAGGCAGCAGAACTCTGACGATGAGGAGAGGCAGCAGAATTCTGACGATGAGGAGAAAGTGCAGAACTCGGATGAAGATGAAAGGCCGCAGGTGTCTGATGATGAGGAAAGACTCCAGAACTCGGATGAAGAGAAAATGCAGAACTCTGATGATGAGGAAAGGCCACAGGCCTCGGATGAGGAGAAGATGCAGAACTCTGATGATGATGAAAGGGCCCAGCGGTCTGACGAGGAGAAGATTCAGAACTCTGACGATGAGGAAAGGGCCCAGCACTCCGATGAGGAGGAGCAAGAGCACAAATCTGGTAGGACTGAATACAGAAATAGTGATTTGGTGCTGGTTTGGTCTCTTTTTATTGTTTTGTTTACATTGGCCTGAAAAGATTGAAACTTCAATGTAAAGGCATTAATTACGTAGCTTTTAACTATAGTCATCTTTGTAATTTTTTTTTTTTGTGCAGCACTTTTAGAGCTTATTAATACAGAGGAACTTTAAAATTTGTGGACCAAAATTTTTAATTTGCTGAGAATAATTGTGCTCCTTAGTAGAGTCTGCAAGGGGCAGCGACAGCGAGGACGAAGTTCTGCGGATGAAGCGGAAGAAACCGATTGCATCAGATTCAGAAGCAGAGAGTGACACAGAAGGGCAGAAAGGTGAATGGTGGGGGGACTTTGTGGGGTTTTGGTTCCTTTCATCCTTTTCTTGAGTGTGCTGTTCATCAGCTACAGGGCTTGGTGGAATTGGTGGCGTTGGCTGCACGGTGCCGTGGAAATAACAAAACAGGCACCAGGAATTGTGTGTGGGAGGCACGCGCTCTGTTCCTGCTGATCCTCTCCACTTAGCTCTGTCTGCCAATGTTCTTTCATGCATTTTTACTGAAAGGTGTTTAAAAAGGGTTCCTTTAATCAGAGCAGTCCAGGGAACCTGCAGGGTGTTTTGTGATGGTTTAGCTGGCTGAGAAACAGGTGTTTGTTTTCTGAGAGGTAAAACCTCCAAAATGTGTAATGAAATTTCTTTACTTCCATTCAGTTACTTGAATAAGGATTATCTTACTCTCTTGTGTTGCCATTTTTCAGTTTGATTTCATTTTTGATAAATAAATCCTGCATTAGGGCTGTGTGTGCATATATAAATTGTCATTTTTCTGCTGAAGAGCATGCAGATGTCATGGATCTGTTTGGAGGTGCCGATGACATTTCCTCAGGGAGCGATGGCGAAGACAAGCCACCAACCCCAGGACAGCCCATTGTAAGTGGACGTGACTTCTGAGATAATTAACACATTGTTCCACTCTGAAATGCAGAGCACCAGTTGAGTTGGGTAGTATTTTAGTGGAAAAAAAGAGTAGTGACATTAAAGTAGCATTACAGATAATTTTGCCCCAGCTGAAAGAATTACTAAAGTTTTATACATGACTATATCAGATGGATTCATTTATCTGCCTTCCCCCATCCCTGCTTCACTTTTTGCACTTGGAAGAAATTTGAAGAATAGTATGGATTGCTACCAAGTAAAACACAAAGCCATAGCTGCCTCTGGTACCTTATTGCAGCTGTTTGAGAAATGTTTTCATTTTGAAGGTAGTTTCTCATCTTCTGTTGATAACAGATAAAAATACTTTCTTTAATCTCTTAGGAGGTGTCCCCCATAGAGTCTCCAGTGCTCAGCTGAAAATAGAGTTGGCTCCTTTGCTGTTCTTTACTGTCTTCAGTCTCTTGAGTTTAAAATCACTCTAAGTGGCACATGAAAATGCTGAATTGAATTGCTTTTAATGAAAATGTCTGAATTCCTTTATTCAAATCTCCCTGATCTCTCTGTGCCTGTGGATGACTTTTCTTGAAGCAAAATGTGCTTATTAGAGCCACAGTAGCCAGGTAGACTCTTTTCTCTTGCACTCCTATTCTTTTTTTTCATTAGGATGAGAATGGACTGAGTCAAGAACAGCAGGAAGAAGAGCCTATTCCAGAGACCAGAATAGAGGTAGAAATACCAAAAGTAAACACAGACTTGGGTAATGATTTGTATTTTGTGAAGCTGCCCAACTTCCTCAGTGTGGAGCCCAGGTAATTGCACATTAAATACAGGATTTATCAGGTATTTTAGTGTTTCCCTGTGTTGCTTGTGTTTAGTAATACAGTTAAATGTGTTTGGCCTATTGAAAGTTGTTGATATTAAGATACATATTTTTGGTTGTGATTAGTCAATAGTAATGGCTGTTGTTTTCTAATCAGATAATTTTATTATGAAGTTGGGCTTCAGCTTGATTGAATAACTTGCTGTCTGTAAAAACCAGACAAAAATGCAATTTAACTGAAAGCACATGCTATCAGTTGAGTTTTAAGCATAAGTTCAGGGCCTCAGAGATGTGAAAGGCAAATGCACAGGACCTTTATGCACTTCCCAGTGATTAAAAACAACATTTTGAATTTCACAATGAGGCCATTTTTATTGGTGTGTGCTAAGTGTACTATTTAACTACACAGAGGCTGGTTACTTGTTGTCCTATTCACCTAACCCAAACTGAGGTCATTTACTGGAATGCATAAGGAGCAGCAGAATTAGAGTTATTTGTGATGTTAGGTTTGGCCCTGAAGGCCTCCTTCAGCACCTGCAGCACAGTGCTGTTAAATCTGAGTGCTTTGCTGAGCAGTTTCCTTGCTCTGGTGCTGAGGTTCACCCTTAGCTGGCAGCACAGCCCTGCCTGTGGCACAGCTCAGCTCATCCTCTCTGCCTTGGGGCTCCAGGCTGTTCCAGGGCAGAGCTGTTCAAAATCCACGTCGTGGTTGCTACCACTGAGAGAAGTCCTGGTGCTGTGTGGGCTCAGACAGGACTGAAACCAGAGCTGTGCAGCAGCAGAGTCTGTCTGTCACTTGTCCCCTGCAGCAGCCTGGGAACTCTTAGGAAGGAGGTTGGGGAAAGGGTTCCCCCCACTCACTCCCATCACAGTCATCAGATTTTTTGAAGGAAGGGAGGAAAAACAATTTCATCTTCCTTTCTCTTTGATTGGTTTTGAGATTGAAATAAAAACAAACAAACAACCCAGCAAAGAGTGTGCTCTTAGAAAATCCCCAATTCACCCATTTATAAGATATTTCTTTTGTTTTATTTTCCCTGTACAATCTCATATATTTTTTGTTCCACTCTTAACCCTGACCTCACCATGCTGATACTAAGGAAACAATTCTCTGAAGCAGACCTGCTTTCATCAGCTGGAACCATTCAGAGGGTGGGAATGTCACCCTGTAATTGGTGGTGGAGAGGACACTTGGGTCGGGCTCCCAGGCTGGGAATGAGTGCAGTGAATTTCCTGGCTGCAGCAAGGGTGTCCCACGCTGCAGTGCCTGCTGTTGTGGGCACAGAATAATTTAAATTTCTCAAGCACCTATCAACTTGCACAACTCTGGAATAATCTAGATTAATTTTCTTGGAAGAATAAAGACTGTATTGTAAAATTTGTTGCAGACCTTTTGATCCCCAGTATTATGAAGATGAATTTGAAGATGAGGAGATGCTTGATGAAGAGGGTAGAACTAGGTTAAAACTCAAGGTATAATACTGATTTTCCTTTTGTCTGTTACACTCACCTAGGCACTTTTCTTCAAAGTCTATTTCAGATCTTTTGGAATGGTGTTTTGAGTTTTCAGATTGTGAAAGTGTGGGCACTGAGGAAAGTTGATCCATTTTAGTAATGAATTTTTTAAAAGTTTGACAGCTGCATTTCACCAGTAAAAGCAATAGTTTTTACCTTTATTTCTTTGCATCATGCCACAAATTATCAAGCCTTTCTAACTGCAATTTTGGACCTATATAGAGTATATTTTACCACAGTATTCCTTACTGTGAGGTAGAAAAAGTGTTTTGTTTCTTGTGGCCACAGGTAGAAAACACGATCCGATGGCGGATGCGCCGAGACGAGGAAGGGAACGAGATCAGAGAAAGCAACGCACGGATAGTGAAATGGTCAGATGGGAGGTTAGTCTGGGCTCTGCTCTTCAAGTACAGCACTTTGTTCTTGCAGTGGCATGCAAAACTGGAAGGTCAGTAATCTTTGACCTCAGTTCTGCACTGTACAAATTATTTTAGTCTCAGTGCTTTGAAAGGTTTGTGCTCTGCTTAGTTTGGATTGAAATATAATTACGGGCTAGATATAAAAAGGAAATGTGAAGGCTCTCTCCATTTAGAAATGAGGCAGAAAAATAGACTGCAGTGGCTTTATCAAGTGACTGATGTGGGAATCTCTTTCAAGCATGTCCCTCCACTTGGGCAATGAGGTCTTTGACGTGTACAAGGCGCCGCTGCAAGGAGATCACAACCACTTGTTCATCAGACAAGGGACAGGTCTGCAAGGACAGGCTGTGTTCAAGACCAAGCTAACCTTCAGGTAAACCTGCTGTTCTCTATCAACTGTTGATTCTGTTTTTGCAATCAAATGTTGTAAGTAGTTCATAAAGATTAGATATACCAGTTTGTAAAGCATCAGAGTTTCACTGGTTAGTAAGAGTGTGCTATTTTCCAAACTCAGTTTTTCAGTAAGATTTGTCCTACATTAGGTGTCTAAGTTGGGAAGGTTAATGTGCTATTTCCTGCATTATGTAGGTTACATATAGGTTTTATATATATATATATATCTTAATTTGCATTTTTATGTGCAAGTCCCTATTTGAATCAGAAAAAATATTACTATTCCCTGAAATTAATCTTTTGTCTCATGCACACTTGCTATCAAGGTGGCAGTTGTTTCTTGAGATATTGATGTGAACTGTGAGGATGGATGTTTAGGTTGATAAGGGTCAAAGGCTGTAGGATTGTAGAATCATTAAGGGTAAAAAAACCCTCAAAGATCTTTGAGTCCAGCTGTTAATGGCTGGACTGGTGATTTTACTGAGAGAAGACTCGATGTCTCCAGCAGCTGTTACAGTGCACATACTTGGTAAAAAGGGGTGATGCTTTCACTTTTGTGCAGATGAATCTCTGAAATCTCACATATGCTGGCCCTACCATTGTCTTTTGAAAAAGGAGATGTTCCTAAAAGAAGTTCTTAACCCCTAGCAATTTTTTACCAGGCCACACTCTACAGACAGTGCCACTCACAGGAAGATGACCCTGTCTCTGGCAGACAGATGTTCAAAGACCCAGAAAATTCGCATTTTGCCAATGGCAGGCCGTGATCCAGAGTCTCAGCGCACAGAAATGATTAAGGTATTGTGGCATGGAACTCTCTGATCTGCTGGTTTAATCTAAAATAGTAGCATAGCTGGACATTTTTGAACATTCTATGATTTATGAAAAACAGTAATGTTTTGGAGTGTGTGTGTGGTTTGCTCAACCTCGCAGTCGACAAAACAACGAGAACATCTGCAGCCTTTACGCTGCCGCCAAACGATTCCAGAAGCTACAGAGATGCCCTTGAGATGGTTTGGGGGGTTTTTTTTGTACCCCTGAGCATATTGCTTGTGTGCTTGGGCAGAAAGAAGAGGAGAGGCTGCGGGCCTCCATCCGCAGGGAGTCGCAGCAGCGGCGGATGCGGGAGAAGCAGCACCAGCGGGGGCTGAGCGCCAGCTACCTGGAGCCCGACCGCTACGACGAGGAGGACGAGGGTGATGATGCCATCAGCCTGGCAGCCATCAAAAACAGATACAAAGGGGGCATCAGAGGTAATCAGGGACCTTAACAGCACCTCCCTGAGGCCGTGAGGTGGGATTCAGGTAGGGTCGTTCGGCAGCAGAGTTCTGTGAGATGGGGTTCTGCCGGTTCATTTGATACGTGAAGAGATGTTGTTTCAGTTTGTGTGAGTTTATTTTGTTTGCTCTGGATTTGGATGCTGCAAACGTTTTGTGGCACTGAATGTGAGGCGTTTTTAATATCCTCTCTTCCTCAGCGGGTTCAGATAAACATAAATATTTGTCTTTTTATTGTTTTCTGGAATGTGCAGAGGAACGTGCTAGGATCTACTCTTCCGACAGTGACGAAGGCTCAGATGAAGATAAAACCCAAAGACTACTCAAGGCAAAGAAACTTAATAGTGATGAGGTAAGAAAAGGGCTTTGTTCCTAAGCTGCTCATTCTTAATGAGGAGCATTTCCTTCACTAAATGTAGTGTTTGGACCTGGGACTTCTGTGGTTTCATTTATGCTGTGATGAATGTGTTATTTGACTTGGCATGCATTCCATGGTGATTAATCACCAATTTCTTATGCACTGTATTAGTTCACAGACCTGAGTGATTCCCAAAGGAGGACACTATTGTTATTGCTGATTTAAAGATGGAAAAATTTATGCAGAGTTATGTAAAATGACTTTACCAAAATTATGGAAAGAGTAAGAAGACTTAATATTGGAATCCTCGTGCAGTGTTACCTAAGTTACATGGTCCTCTCCTGTTTATTATGGAAATAGTGGAAGCATTTTCATATAGTGTTTCTGCTCTTTTTAAACAGAAGAGTTCAAAAAAGTTTAAAAGAGTTTAAAAAGGAGTTAAAAAACAGTTCTCCATTATTCATCATCCCAATGTCATCTGAAATGTTGGGCCATGATCAAATTAACTGTGAGCTACAGCAGTAATGCTGTTTCCTCATCTGAAATGGTGCTTTATTGGTTTGTAATTTATGACTGCTGGGTATTATTAAACGAGTCTTTGTGAGTATTGCATTTGAGGTTTGAAGTCATGTCACTGCTGATACAGCACTGCAGTGTTACACAAGGAGTAAGCTGCTCTCATTTTCATTTCTGTGCTGTGTTTCCTGTGGAGTCCCTGGGAGGCCTCACTGCCCAGCCCCTTGGGTGTTTTCTGTGTGCTGAATGCAGGTTCTTGGTGCTCTTACAGAGTCAGCTGAGTTATTGGCACTAACAGGCATTGCAGTGGGAAGTGGAAGTAAAAATCAGTTTTGTCTTTAAAGACATAGATTCTGCCTTTATATTGTACATGAGGAAAATTTAATATTTTGGAAAATATAACCGCCACAGTGAGTCAGGCAGACAAAACTGTAATTCTGTGAGCCCTGTGAGTGTTTGCTAGTAGAGATGGAATTATTTTTCAGGCTCCACTAGGTGTGTTAGCTCCCGGGGCAGCCGTGGCAGGACCTGGCAGCTCCGTCCTCTCCAAGCACAGGGCTCAGCAGCAGCGTTCCCCTGCTGCCTGAGGAGCAGCAGCCTCCATTTCCCAGGGAGTGCCCGGCAGGCAGAGCTGCTCCGGGGCCACCGAGTGGTGCTGCAGTGTCACAGAACACCCTGCAGGGCCAGGCTGGTGCTCAGTGCCACACTGGGCTCAGTGCTCACCCTCCCAGCTGGAGCTGCTCCTTCCCCGGCCTCTGGCTGGCGTTCACCCGCAGCCACTCAGCAGCACAGCACAAATCTTTGTCCTGGTAACAATTTGTTACCATCTCTGGAGATGTCAGTCTGTTATTAATGCACTTCTCACCACACAGCAAGTAGTTTCAGTGGTGCTGCTGTTAATTCTGCAGAACAGGAAGGTGACTCGCTGAACAATAGCCCGGCTAGGTTACAAGGGAGTGTTTGTTCTGAGGAAGAAGTTATTGCTGAGATTCCCACCCCTGCTAATTGCTGTTTTCCATGCTTGAAATTCCTTCCTAACTGAGATTCTCCTGGTACTTACTTAATATGTTAATATAGAATCAAATACTTTTAGATAAATAATTATTCCCCAGAGTTCTGAAACTCCAGAGTTCTGGAACTCAATCTTTCCTCCTTAAAATCCAAGCAAGTTGCTTTAAAAAAAAACCAAAAAAACCCCAAAACCACACTTCCAAAACCAACGTGTGGAAAAAGAGATGAGGTTACTTAGACCTGAGGATATTTTAAAACATAGTCTTATTTTTCAGCAATAGTTGAGTTACCACTTGTTCCTCCTGTCACAGTTGATGAGTTTTGCATGAACGACTCGTGATTTAAAATGCTGTTTGGAAGGATGATTCAAACTGAACTGGTGGAAATGTACATGGAGCAAAAATCAACCTGTTGACTCCATATTCATGAACTAAAAACTGAACATCCACCCTATAAAAGTCATGATGGTATTGCTTGTAAGCAGGTCATTAACTCAGTGATTTGTGTCCCTTTGACGAGCTCTTGAAGCCTCATAAACTATAAACTGTTACATTTCTTGGACTGTGAACTGGTGTTGATTCTGAGAGCCAGTGGTTTCTCCTATTTTTTTTTTTTTATGGCAGAGAGTGGTTAGTTGAGTTTTGTTTTTCTTACAAGAAAGATTTTGAAGTATTTTTAATGTTTTTCTGTGTTTTTCCTGCTTTAGTTTGAAGTATGGTTTATTTTTGTCCTTTTTTTGCCTTTAGGAAGGTGAGCCTTCTGGAAAGAGAAAAGCAGATGATGATGACAAAGCCAGCAAGAAGCCTAAGAAATACGTGATCAGTGATGAAGAGGAAGAAGATGATGATTAATATTAAGGAAGCGCAGCAGTTGGTTTTTTCTGTTGTTTTTTCTATATATATGTTTATATATATTGTACAGTTCTGTTAGAGCACAGATGTAAGTAACCACAAGGGGCTTATTTTGATAAAGGAAAATTCCTAAGTCTGCGTTTCTGGTGTGAATAAAGTTTTTTTGACTTCCTTTGACTCTCTCAGAGTTTTGTCTCATTGCAGCCAATGTTGCACCAGGGATCATCACAATGCTGCTCTTTATCTTGCCCAGTGCATTTGAGAATTGCAGTACCTGGTTCCCAAGGGAATTGTCAGTAACTTTTCCTGCAGGCATGAGGAGAAGCTGTGCTAATCTCTGTGGAATGCTCAGAGGAGAAGTTTGCCTGGCAAGGGTAAGGCTGGTAGAGCTTGCTGTGTGTGTGGAGGGGTTGGAAGAACATAGAGTGGTACAGATAACTCTGGTTTTATCCCAGATAGTCCTTATTTCCTGTTCATTCATTCCTGTTCACTGCACAGGACATTACTGTGCTGGTGTGTTTTGCTGGCTGAAATTATTTCTTGCCACGTTTGAGTAAATCATTTTAACTGTATGAACTTCACAGTGAACTGATCATGTAAGACATTTATTTTTCTTGCATTGAAGCCCAGAATGAATATCTGAGCAGTAATGATAATAATAGTTATAGTAATAATAATAGTTATAGTAATAATAATAACCATCACATGCAAGTGATGTAAATGTCAGAGTAAAAGCACTTACTTCAACAAAACTCAGACATTTCTCCCAGCGGAGCTGAAAGTCTCCTTTAAAAGGTGAAATGAATCCCGGTGCAAAAAATGCAACATGGCAATAGTGCCTCAGAATCTCGTGTAATTCTCATGGTGCCATTGGCTCCTGTTTCTGGTAAGTTTTATAAATGGCTTTGTGTGGCTCAGACGTCACTGGAGGAGAACATTTTGGACAGAACCATTGCTGCGTTTACACTTCTTCTAAACACATTTGATGCAATGCCAGCTGCAAAACCTAAGTAGAAGAAATACCTGAACTTTTCCAGACTTTTCTTTCAGAGAGGAAATACCCACGTGCAGTTCCTCTCTGGTGAGAGAGCATTGGTGTGTTCCCTGTGCTGCTTTTTGGCTGAGTTCTCACAGTGCTGCAGAGCCTGAACGTCACTCCAAGCTGAGAGAGCAGCAGTAGCTGAACTCCCCTTTAAGCAGAGCCCCTGAGTGATGCTGTGCAGAGTTTATGGTGTGGATTCGTGTCACATAAACTGAAATAAAGTAGCTGGTAGTCACTGCAGGGGACTGGTCCCCATCTCTCTCCTGCCCATCTGAATTTGGCTTTTCTCTAGAACAGGAGGGTGGAAGTGCCTCAGAGGGAGCATTCTGCTTGTGACATTCCCTGGCTCTTTGAGTTTGAGCTTTCAACCTGGACTTTTTCGACCTGGAAAAGTCTTGCTTTTGTCATCTTTAATTAGGAGAGCTGTTTGCCACAGTGCTCCACCTCCAGTTCTCCAGCCTGGAAGGCACGGGGAGCGTTCTGGCTGCAGAGCACAGAGCTCTGCATGTGTTAATATATTCTGCTGAGCAGCTGACTGCAGTGGAGACTGTGAAAGTAAGAAAACAAAGTGAAAATTTTCAGCTTGGAAGTCTGAGGGCTTGAGAAACTGTTGGGTTTTTTTTTTCTATAATTAAATTGTTATCTAAGAGTTTCCGTGCCTCTTTAATGTGCAGATGAAGTCCTCCAGCTGCTGGAATTTTGACCCTGTAATCCTCTTAGTCTAGAGTCCTGCTGGGTTCCTTACAGGAGGTTACCTGCTCTCCACGGGAACCTTCTCAGGAAGAAGCCAGCTGTTCAGGCAGGGACTCGTTCTGTAGGGATGTAACCTGCTCTGCTTTCACAGAAAAGCCTCCCAGATACCTCTTAAACAGCAAAATTGGCATATGGGAACACAGCACCATTTCACTGGTAATGTGTTTGCTTTTCTATCAATTTAATGAAAATGTTGGCTATTTTTATTTTTACTGCACTCCTGAGAGTGAAAATGTTTTAATCACTTTCGTAAGTTTGATGCTGACTAAGCCTTTACTAAGTAAGTGGTCCACTTCAGCTTCCAAAAATGAGGCTTTTTGTGGATTACAAAGATGAAAAGAAGTAATTTTTTACACTGTCGTCTTTTGTAAATTGCTCTTTTAAAGTCTTATTTAAATGTGGACTTTTAGAAAGTGTTTTCTCAGCTTAAATTGGTTTAACAATCGCCTTGTAATTAAAGTCACTTGAACGAACTTAGCCTTATCCCCAGTATTTTTTCAGTTGTGAGTCTAATGTATGGTTTTATTTAACTCAAGGACAGTTTCTGCTCTCCCTTATCCCAGCCTCCCAGCCTGTCTGTTGATGGAATGAGGGTGTTCAAAGCCTGTTCCAGTGCCTGGTGAGTACTCAGGGTAAAAAACTCAGGGGTGTTGCACGGTGCCAAGAGAGCTCAGCCCTGACCTCTCACTGCTGTGAAAGCAAAATATTTGCTTCAGGTAGGAGGGGAGTCAGATTCCCCGAGGAAATAAGTTTCCTTTTCCTAAGGAGGACATGCAAATGAAGCATTCTTGGGAAGAAAGACAAGCACCTCCAGTGGAGAGCACAGGAGCTCATTACTGGATGTTCTCTGAAGCTCTCAGGACAAACTGCTCTCCAGGCCAGCACTCGCTGCAGTCACAGGCTGTGCCCAGGCACTCCCAGTGCTCCCTTCAGCTCTGAACTGAAACCTTCCCAAAGACTGGCCAAACAAGCCAGGAAGCAGCAGTACAGCTGCCACGGGGGCAGGTTTGGGTAGGGCCTGTCAGAGCCAGGGAATGTCACAGGGAATGAGCTCTGGGATGTTCTGGGAGCTTGTGTAGCCCTCAGGGCAGGGAGGAGCAGCCCAGCTGAGCACAGCACCCTGAAGGCATTGCTACTTCCCCAGGCAGAGTACTCCATTGTGGAATTACATCTTCAGCTAAACCCCAGGGCACTTCCTTCCTTGCAGTCATGGATAGTGGGAATGCATCGGGAATATATTGATTTTTATCTGGACAGGCAGCTAATTTGATCTGGCTGCCCTTACTGTAGACATGCTGGATAGGAGGTTGCTGTGATTAAAAGTGTTTGATGGGTATTAAAATATCCACATCTGATTTGAGATATCCTTAAGTCCAGTGGGATGGAAAAATTATGGGGCAGGGGAATGAATATTCAAAGATAGCAGGAGTTTTCCTGCAGTGACTGAATGAGCTCCAGAGTCTTCTGCAGCTCCAGCTGCCCCTGCTCTTATCACAGAGGTAACATCTGTGCATCTGTTTAGGTTATTTATGGTGCCTGTCTGGTTGATAATGAGGTTTGTGTCTGCTGTGACTGGTTAGGTAAGGTTTTTCCCAGGATCTCCACTGGCAGATGGGTGGGTTTTGCTTTTGGAATGAGAGGGTTGTAGAGAGCTCCTTCAGAAGGGATCCTTCCTGCCCTGCAGCTCACACCAGGGGTTTGGTGCTGCAAACAGCCAGCTCAGGCCACTGCTCCGTGTTTCCCATGATCCGAGGGGGCTGCATTTTCTTTTGGGAGCAGTGGGTTCACAGCTGCCTTGGGGGAAGGCGTTTCTGTTGTGGCCTGAGTGACTGATCCTGCTGTTCTCACAGTGCTGTCAGCACACAAAGAATTGAGAGCAAAGACGTGGAAGTTTCACACCCAAGCTCGTTAGGAACCCTGTGAGCAGCGAGCTCTGGGAAGCTCTTCAGAACAGGTACTGGCTGCAGCTTTGGGAATGGTTTGGCACCTGGAATCCCAGGGAATCTCGGGCTGGAAGGGAGCCAGAGTTGTCGAGTCCAACCCGCTGCTTCTTGCAGGACTGCTTAAAACTAAACCCTAGGGCTAAGAGCACTCAAACACTCCTGGAGCCATCAGGCTTGGTGCCATGAGCACTTCCCCAGGCAGCCTGCTCCAGTGCCCAGCCACCCTCTGGGTGAAGAACCTTTTCCTGATGTCCAAGCTGAGCTTCCCTGGCACAGCTTGCCCCCGTTTCCTCGTGCCTGTGGCTGGGCACCAGAGCCCAGCCCCTCTGTCCCTCCACGCCTGTGCTGGCTCTGGGGCCCTTGCACCTGGGCATCATTTTAGATTCATGGTGAATTAATTGTAGATAATACTAGCATGGACTTTATCTTTCTAAAGAGTTGCTGTTTTGATAGTATCCTCAAGCTCCTCCTCCCAAAGAAAACCTTGTTTAGAAAAGTCAATTACCAGAGAATGTTGATTCTTTCTGTGCTAAGGAGGTGCTGTGCTCTGTTGGTGGGTTCCCTCCTCTGATGGTGGGAGAACCTTCCTGCATGAGCGAGGCAAAATTCATCATTTTGATGATGAGGGGTAGATAAGGAGGGATTGGTGTTTTACAAATACCATCCCCAGGTTTTTCTCACATATACCCATATACATGAATGTGTATTTTCCACATAATTCTCATGTCTCTCATGGTCAAAAACATCCTTTAGATGATGAAAATACCTCCTGGACATGATGGCGAAGTGACCACATTTAAACTGAGAACGTTTCAGTGATCTGTGGATATGTTACCCTTTTGCAAATCCTGTTTGATCTCTCGGAACGAAATAGGATTATTCTGGCTCTCAGACTTTCTCAAACACTGAACTTGAGTAGCTGCTGGCACGTAGCAGGCAGCACCAGGTATGTGGTTGTCTGTCTAAGATTTAGTCCTGCCAGAGCAGACACTGGTAGATACTGGGGAAAACGGATCTCTGAATGCTGCACTGCCAGTCTGAAGATCTGATTCACTTTGTAATTTGGCACCTGGCTGGACTGCAGGGCTGCTGGTCTCCTCAGCTATTCACTGCCTCTGCTCCTGGTCTTTCTTGGGACAACTTTCCCTACAGTTAGCCAGCAAAATTTTTGGGTAAGCTGGATTATCCGAGGTTTTTCAAGCCTTTTAAGTGTCCTAAATACATGTGCAATGACATTTATTAAGGGCATTTTGGATTTACATGATGGGAATTACATAAATGTGCAAAGCACTGAGATTGCAGAGCGCTCCTCAGAGACACTGACACCTCTGCACAGCTCACACCCTGCACAGAGCAGCCTTTCTGAGTCTGATTTCTGCCTCTGTCTCACTTGCCAGAGATCCACGCCGTGTCACCAAGAGGAGCTGGAAGGCTGGGAACAGGCTTCAGCTGGAAATGCAGATGAGCTCGTGCTGCTGTCAAGAATTGAGGCTGTGGCTGGAAAAGGCTGAGTGCTGACCTGGATGCTCGGGACAGTTCACAGCTTGGATGTAGCACTGGATGTGACAGCAGTTTACATCTAACACCCATTTTCCTGCACAGAAAAACAATTCCCAGTAAGGTGGAAGGAAGTTTTTTTAGGGAAAGAAATTATTTTGAGTTTCATGGATTCCTTTTGAGCCTCTCTTTATCCCTGTTTTTGTTTTTCTTTTTGCCTTCCTTTCACAATTTATTAAATCTCTTCAGACTTCCCTGAGCCAAACAGGTTTCTGCTGTTACACAACATCACCCAAGGTGTGCTGGCAGATCAGCTCTATTGCCAGGGATCCAGAAATGAGGTCTCCAGCTTTTTGACACAGTTAAGAAGGTGTCACACGTGAGCTGTGTGAGGGGATCTCTGGAGTGGTTTAGGACTGGTGTACTGCACGCTCTGGGGCTGAACTCTCAGCAAACTTCTTTTTTCAGCAGACTGTGACTGTAACATTTTTTAAAAGCACACAGCCTTCCCAAGGTTACTAGAGATTCGATCTTGAACGAGTCCTGCTTTTAGGTTTTTCTTACACCAGATTCTTTCAAAAACCTGTAAAGCTTTAAGACATTAAAGGAAATCTGAAATTAAACAGAGGGGGGGAAAGTTGTTGTTTTGGAAGCAGGGGAGGGGCAGGAGCCCTGGCAGGTGTTGAACCCCTCGGAGGGGCTGTGCTGGATGGATTTGGGGCTGTGCTGGATGGATTTGGGGCTGTGTGAAGGTGCAGCTGCCACCTGGCCCGGGCACAGGGGGTGTGCAGGGGGGCTGGAGGCAGCACAGATGTGAGGCTCTGCCCTCGCAGTGTGTGTGGGATCCTGGCACACGGGGGCTGCCACGGCTCAGAGAGGCAGAGCGATATTTCTCACTCTTCGGGAAATGTGGCAATTAATGAAGAGTGGGCTCGCTAATAAAAAAAAACCAGGCACGCCCCGGCTTTCTATAAACACACTAATTACTCTGAAGTACACAAGTCGTCTGCCAGAAGGATGTGTTTTTCAGATCGTTATTCCAGATGGTTCTTTCCCAGCCATATAAAATATATGTGTTTTTAAACTGGCAACAAGGCTGTAAAATAAACTGAAAAACTGCATTAAAAAAACCTCAAAAAACAAAAAAACCCCAATCAAACAAACAAAAAAACCCCACAAAAACAACAACAAAACCCCCCCAAAAAAACAAAACCAAAACAAAAAACAAAAAACAAAAAACAAAAAACAAAAAAAAAAAACAAAACAAAACAAAACAAAACAAAAAAACCAAATACCCAAAAGCATACTAATGTAATTTAGGCTGAAAAAAAAATCTGCATTCAGCAAGGAAGGCATGAGCCATGTGCCTGCCCCACAGCCCTGGGAGCCGTGCCGTGGCAGCTCGGGGAGCACAGGGAGTGGTGCAGCCCTGGGGCTGGAGCCCGGTGTGGGTCAGGAGCTCCTGAGCCCGGCCCGTGCAGCTCCAGCACGTGTCTGTCCTCCCATTACTCACTGGTTTATCCCTCCACCTGAGGCTCGCCCTGGGCTGCTCTTGCAAGGCAGGGCTGCGTTGGCAGTGCCAAGTGTTTGGCTGCTGCCTGAGTTATGGTGTGCTCAGGGTTTCTATGCAAGGTGTGATTTTATTCTGCTCCAAGGTAGTTTAGGGGAAGGGTCCTGTGAGCAGTGCTGGGGTTTGGCCTGGGTGTGAAGCCTCTGTGAGGCTCAGGTGGGGAGTTTGGGGCCGTGGTGTGGCATGGCAGGACTGGTGTCACATGGCAGCATGGCTTACAAACCCTTTAAAGGTTCAGAAAGCAGGGAAACCTTGGCTGAGATGTAGAGAGTAGCAAATCTAAAGCCAAAACTCTGCAGTAGAGAGCACTGAGCGCTTTGGTCCTTGGGTTGCTTGGCATGAAACACCAGTGGGTTTAAGTTTATAGAAAAATAGGTTTGCACATGGACCTCTGTGCTCTGAGACAGGATAAACTTGATGTAAGCCTTTCTGACAGATTTTAACCTGTAATTTCACAGTGCTGATTGTGCTGCTTAGCTGTCTTCAGTTTCCCAAAGGTTTTCTGAGTCTCAGCTCACCTTTTGTTATAGCTTCGGTCAGTAAATTTTCCACTTTTTGTAAACAAGGAAGGGCTGCCATTTACACAGCTGCTTTTTGAGCATTTTCCCAAATGTGGTGGGGTCTCTCTCAGTCAGTTGTGGGCCACCAAGCACTTGTCAGCTCCCATTTGCTCAGACCCCTGGATTATTCCTGCTTCTGGAAAACAAGAAAAGTACCTTTAGGCCTTACAGCTGAAAGTTCCATTGTGTGTCTGTATGTGGGGAGCCTGTTTTGTGAAGATGAAGCAAGGCTGCACATTGCACGAGGTCATTTGGAGGTGGGAGATGAAATATCCTTGTGCTTCGGTGTGACCTCGATAATGCATTGGCAGAGCTTCGATGTGAAAAGCTGAGATTGCTGCTTTGGGCCAGCTGTAACTAGTTCCTGTTGCCGTTCATCAGTTTTAGGGTTTCAGAAGGGAACAGGACAGATTAGGAGAGAGCAACGCACAAAATTCTTGTCATTGGGCAGCTTTCTGGTGCTTGTGACTGGTTTCCATGGCAGGGAAATACGCAGCTTTGGTTAAACCCGTTACGTGCGCCTCGGCTGCCGTGCTCTGAGATGATTCCTGTGCCTAAGAGCAGCGTTGAGCAGCGTCAAACTGCTGCCAGCTCGAGGGTGGGTGCTGTGCCAGGGTGTTTGTGCAGATAGGAGCTGCTCGGGCAGCTGAAGGGCAGCTGGCAGCTCTCCTGCCTCGTCATGCGCGCTGGCAGGCGCTCCCGCACTGATTCAGCGCCCCGAAATAACCTGCAGGGCCGGGGTGCTCTGGTGAGCCCCGTGCTCTGCGTGACCCGGGGGACACTGAGAGTCCCTCCTGCGGGGTTGGGGCACTGCTAATACCAAACGTGGAGGGGATTCACACTCTGAGCTGTGGATCCCAGCATAGGCTGGGATTCCTCTTCTCCGAAGCCCTGCACCTCCAGGGAAACAGGCAGTGGTTGTGTCCTGCCAGATCTACCAAGGTGATCCCGCAGGTGCCCCCATGGAGCTGGGTGTGAGCACGGGGGCTGGTGTGCCATGTGTGCCACGTGTGCCACGTGTGCCATGTGTGCCATGTGTGCCATGTGTGCCCCTCCACCTGCAAGAGAAGTCCCCTAACCCCAGTGCTGATCAGTCACCTGTCTGACAGCAGCACTTCACGGCTGTTTTTCCTTCTCCTTCTGAAAATCTGCCAGCTCTGTACAACCAGAAGAGTGGTTCCCAGCTGCCACGTAGAGAAAGGTGGGGGCAGGAAAGGGTTTCAGATTTTGTAGGAGTAGGGGGTGTCCCTGGGGAATGTTTGTAGTAAAAACCTGATCATTTCGCCCTCAGCAAATCCCAGGCACTACTTCCTGGAGTGGAGGGGTGGCGGGTGGAAATTCCACCCTGAGTGGATGTGGGCAGCCCTCGTGCCACAGCAGCTCTTTGAGCAGCCTCAGGGAGGTGCCAGGGCAGCTGTGCCAGGGCAGCTGTGCCATGGCCTCTTCCCAGGCCCTTTCCATGCTTCCTTACTGCATTCCCCCCTTTGCTTTGGGTGCTCTGACTCCTCTGCAGGACTCGGTACTGGTATCTCCATTCTGCTTGTGGTAAATTCTGAAATGAGGTGTGCATTTAGCAACGGTTTTCATATCTTTAAAAAATAATGTTGTCATCTTTGTCTCCGTTTTCAAGAGCAACCGAACACCTCGTTTCTCCCCAGCCTCCCTGCACTCCCCCAGGCCGCCGAGGTGCAGAGCTGTTCTCTCTGCGGCTGCTTTTAGCTGACACCAGTTAATCACCACCTTTCACAAAACGGCCCGCCACGTGTTTTCTTTCTGTTGCTCTTCTGCCAGCCTGCTCTGCTCTCCTTCACTTTGATTTATAGCTGCACACGTGGTTATGCTAATGGCAAGCCTTGCAGGGACAGGCTGTGTTGGGGAAGCGTGTGTGTCCAGCTGCCTGGATCTCCACGGCTCAGCGGAGCGAGCGCCTGCTCCAGCGAGCGTCTCCCCTAACCTGTCACAGCACCTCTTGTTTTCACAGCAGCATATGCTCTGACGGGGGCTGTTGATTCAGCAAAAGGAATGGTGGCCAGTAGAGCTGATCAAATGCTCCAGAAGTAGTTTATCACATAAATTATTCAGCGGCTGTTGGTGTTTCTTATCACGTAATGTGTTTGACCACTGGGAGGTTGGTGTGCTCTGGTGCACAGGCTTGCTGAGGGGGCTCTTGTGCTTCACTCACCTCTGGTGCAGGTACAAAGGTTTCCTGTGCTCCTTGTGGGCAATACAAGAGGGGAGGTGAGAGTCAGGAAGGTCAGGTAAAGGCTTGAAGTCTTCTTCAATTCCCAGCTGGAGCAAGGCCATACAGAGCCTCTGAGAGCTGCTGGCTCTGTGTGCTAAAGAAGTTATCTTTCATTTTTGCCCCGGAGTTCAACGCTGCCACAGTTATGTCAGAAAAAGGGATAATTGAACGTGCCCTGGGCGGTGACCTCGGGTAACCCAGCTGTCTGTGCCCAGAGCTGGGCTTGCACAACCTTTGGGGCTGGTGGGGCCGTGGGAGTGGCAGGTAACCTGCAGCACAAGCCAGCAGGCCACGGGTCACTCCAGAAGTGGGTGCCTGGCTCTGCAGCAGCACAGGGCTGCACACAGCTCTGCCAGCAGCAAACACCCTTAAGGTCTTCTTGTTTGGCTGCAGAGATTGTGTCGTATGTTTTTCTACAGGAAGTTTGATTGCTGTCTGAAGTGACACATTTATATTCGTATCAGAACTTGTGGGGTTTGGTTATTTTTTTGTTTTCTGGACCAGGTGCGTTAGTCACTTCATGCTTAGGTTAATTACACAAGTATAAACCTACAGATAAGTGGTTTAGGTATCAAGTACTGAGGGCACTGTGTAAAACTGCACCTAAGAAAGATCCTTTGTTTTCTTCCACCTGTGGTTGTCCCTGTCACCCGCCTGATTTGACTGGGTCTCACCACAGCAGCAGCCTTTTCCCATCCACAGTGCCAGAGTCTACTTACTGTGGATGTGCAACAGTAAAACATCTTCTTATGGTGTTGACAGCTAGGTTGGGAGTGGCATGGGGA
>VYXC01000523.1:60807-109256 GCA_013397175.1 Platysteira castanea
GGTTTTTTTTCCCTAGGTGGATAGCTGAAAATAGCCTTGTTCAAAACAGACCTCCCACAGAAGTCTGTATGAGTCTGGCAGACACTAGAGCTTGAAAAGTGCTTCGTGAGTTCATTTTGACTTCATAATTTGTATCGGCATCTGAAAAAAAAATATAACGCTGCCTCTTCTTCCCTGAAGAGCTTTCAGCTTTGTGCTTGACAACTGCATTTATCTGATCATGTACAAGAAGACTGATTTTCAGGTGATTTCCTTCTGATGTCAAGCCATAAAGCAGCCTGGAGTCTGATCCCAGAGGACCTTACCCAGCACTGTCTGCAGCAAACAGTGATTTCTTGCAAATAATTAAACCCCTGTGGAGCATCAGTGGCTGGGTTGCTGATATTGCATTTAGATAAGAGGGAGGAACTGTAGGTGATGCAGGAGAGTTACTTTGAAGTATTTGTTCTCTCTCTAAAGCACTTTCTAACCGAAAGCAGATGTCTATCAAATCTTCCTCTTGCCAATTAAATTTCGGTGTGAAAAGGCTGCTCCTGTGGAGTTTCAGGAGCTCCAGCCTCCCAGGCACACCAGCTGGCTGCTCCCGCTGTGCTGCGGACTGGCTCAAGCTAAGGCTGCGATCAGACACGTCCCAAAGCACCCCAGGCCTGGCACGTTCTCCCCACTCCTGGCTGCCTTTAGCTGCAGGTACCAGGGCAGGAGCTGGAATCAAACCTTTCTTTGAGGTGCAGCCTGTTCCTGTCCCTGCTCAGGGCAGCCACACGCTCAGGCCCATGGCCACACCAAACTGCTGTTTTCCCCGAGCTCGTACTCACCCCTGCCCCTCACACCAGGAGTTTGCAGCTCTCTGAATTCATCTGGAGCCTCCTGCCAGAGCCAGGGTGTGCACCCTGCCTCCCCTCACCAAACTGCTGTTTCAGAGGGCTCCAAAACACTGCTTTTACCGCAGTAAAAGCTCAGCAATCATGAAAATCCAGCCTTCAACTGCACTCTAGGGAATGGAGATGGCTTATCCCATCACGAACTGTTAAAAGCCCTGGTAGTGCAGTGGAAGTGGTTTGTAATAGCAGGAATTCATTTGTTAATAAATTTCCCCTTGCTTGCCCTGACACTAATTCAGTGGGCTTCAGCTGCGAGGTGGCTGGTGCTTACACCAGGGAAAAGCAGCTCAGGGCTCCAGGGATCTCGGTGGGGTCACAGTTCTGAGAAAAGCGTCCTGGCTCATTTCATGGTACAGATGGGGCCACACACAGCTTGCTCAGCCTCTGGTTTCCTTCTGGAGTATAAGCTGTACACAAACAATAGCGACTGTGATAATTTTAGGAGAGTAAGTTTAAAGAAAATACCTGGGAAAGAGGGGCTGACTATCCAAAACACTAGCAGGAGCTGGTCTTGCACTGGCAGGGAGAAGAAAGAGGTTTTAATAGGCTTCTCTGATTACCACTGCTGTCTCAGTAGAGCCCTCTACTCTCCCTAATGAGAACAGGTGAACTCTCCTGACTTTTGCAGTGACCTACCCGTGACATCTTTGCTTGAGGCTCGAGCCAGGCTGCTGTTCCTGGAAGAGGTGGGAGGATTCAGTTATTTATGGCCAAGTCTTTTGAAAGAAATTAAATGGTACTGCAGCAGAATAACTCATTGCATCTCACCTGGTATTTATCCTGTCCTGAAAATAAAAAGTTAAACATGTAATCAGACATTTCAGAAGTGGTGTTTCTTTTGTTAGTTTCCTCTGAGTAAGCGTTGCCCTTAAAAACTAGAGGGAGTTAGGAGGCTGGTGGTGTTCTCAGAGTGGTTTGTCCATTTGCAGCCTGCAGAGCTGCTGCAGAGCCCCTGTGAGAGGCAACGGGTCCATCTGTGAAAGGATGGCAGAGCAAAGCCACTGGCAGTGTAAGTTTCAGCAGTGGAAAAAAAGTGGAATTCTCTGCAGGCCCTTATCATGCTCTGCACTTATCAAGCTTTGTGGCCCTGGGTCCTTTAGGAGCTGAAGGAAGGTGGCCTCCCGTGTCCCCTGTGGCTGGAGGGAAACACCAGAATGCTTTGTCCATGTGGTCACAGACAATCTCGTGTTGGAGGAGATGTAGGAGCCCTTTATGCACAAGCCCATCCTCGGAATGATGTGCTGTTTCCTGTTGCTCCTGGAAAACAGTTTCCTCCACTCCTGGAAAACAATTTCCTGCCCTGAGATAACCAGAAGCCGTTCTGAACTTTCACTAGGATTTGTCCACACATCTGATTTACCAGCAGTACCCACATGGGAGCTGTGGGAACTGAGGAGGCTGTCGATGTGCCAAATTCTTCCTCGGGGCTCTTCCAGCAGGAGCAGGACAGGCAGCCTGTGCTTGGCTCACACTGTTCGAGGGAAGAGAGCAGGAAGAGGGGGAAAACAGAATACAAAGTCTGTCTTTTCTTTCCTTCATTTGCATGTATTTTCTGGATGGATTTTCCTGCTCTGACTCAACGTCAGTAAGCCCTTGGTGCCCAGAGTGTGATTGTTCTCTGCTGATAGAGGAGGAAGGAGGCTGTCGTCATGTGCTGCTGGTGAAATGGCCCCTGACATTTCTCTTAACTTGTTTAAACAAATACATCTCAAAACCAGTTCTGTTTGAGAGGGCAGCACACAAAGGTTAACTCTGTGTGTGCTGTGAGTACTTTTATGTGATGTTCTACTTTTTCAAGGAGCCATAGGTATGTTTTCATAGAACTCGAGCTCCTAATTCTGGGTTGTTTAACAATATGTAGCTCCATTGCAAATAAGTTAATGTGAACCCATTTTCTGCTGGTTGTGGAGTTCATCTTGTTCTTTAGATTATTATAATGAAAATACTCTGTTTGCCTATTCAGACTTGCAGGTATTTTCATTTCTGTTTGTGAAACTGGTAAGATTACATCCTGATAATATTTTCTGGGTTTTTAGAGGGCTATGGCACAGCACTATTATGAATGGACAAGAATTACCAAAAAGGCCTGTGGGAGTGTTTAATAGCAATGTCTCTGTGTCTTTCATTACTGCAGGCTCACAGTCTTTCTCCCAACAAATTCACAGCTCCCTTTGATTAGTCCCTTGAACTGCACACATTTTAGTCTCATGTTCATGCATGTCTCAGAGAGTAAAAGAAGTGTAGTCTGTGAAGAAGCAGCTGGAAATCAGGAGGGATGTTATGAGTTGTTTTCTGTCATTTTTGTTTCACTGACCAGTCCCAGTGCGCTGCTGCCACCTCTCCAGGACCTCACAGAGCCTGGGTGTGAGGAGCAGCACGCTCCCACTGAAGCCCCCTGCCTTCCATGCCTCTGGAACAACGTGCTGAGTTTCCAGATGACAGGCAAAGGCTTTCAAAGTGAAATAATGCCCGGGCTTGTTCTGTTCCTGACATCAACCCCCTGAGTTCCCACTGCGGCGTCTCAGGCGTTTTGTGAAGCTCAGAAGCCTGCACTGTGCCCTGTGTGCTGCAGGTTTGCCAAGGGCTCTTGGAAAGTCCCTGACAAAGACCTTCCTTGGTGTGCTGAGATAGAGAAGTCTTTTAAGGATTGGGGTTAGCTAAATTGTGATAAGCTGCCGGAAGAGATTTTTGGGTTGCATTGAGCTCAAGGGAGAAACTTTAATCCACAAATCGTACCCTGCTGAAGGAGGTTTTGTTTTGCAGAGCTGGTCAAATAGCAGTTCGTCGATGTTTTCATTTCTGTTCAGAGCTTAGGAAAAACACTGACCTATTTGAGCCCTTGACAGGGTTGTGCAGAGTCTCACAAAAGGAAGGGCCTTCTCCCTCAGAGCAGGGAGCCACCGGAGCTGGTGCTGCATTGTGTGAAGGGCAAAAAATGGCTCAGTAGAGGGGTAAATTCAGCTGATGAACTGGGACCTGGAGAACAGAACAGTGCAGAGAGCTGCCGGTGATAGATGCTGGTCCAAGAGGCGATTCCAGTCCAGCTTTATTCTTGCTTTTGGACTAAGAGTGGAAAGTTACCCCTTTCCACTGAAGTTCCTCTCCTCAGCCTGCTCCACCCTCAGCAGAAGCCCACAGAGGTGTGTGTTGCAGCTGTAGATTTCCCAGTGTTTGAGGAGGTGCTTCAGGGAAACGCTCTCCTGAAGTACCTCAGGGGTCCCTGGTCTGTCCCCTCTCTGCTGGGGCATCAGCACCAAGCCAGTCTGTGAGCCCAGCGTGCCAGTGGCTGTGTGACATGCTGGGTACCTCTTGGGCAGGTTGTGGCCAGCCCGTGGGCCCTAGCTTGTGTTTTTGCAAACATTTTGCATTTAGAAGCTGTGTCAATGCCCACAGGATCAATTTCTCTACCGTGCTGGCACGCTGTGCTCCTGTGGGAATCTGTCTCTGGACACCTCTCTGGTGCCCGCTGGCACAACAGGAGAACCTTTCCAGGGATCTCCTTGTGTTACCATTATTTTTAGTGCTGAATTGCACTTTCTTCTCTGCCAGGTCAGCAATCCTTCCCATAACGCATCCTCATCCTTGTCTCCTTTTATCCCCAGGCAAACACAACCCGCAGGCTTTCCAGCTCACAGAAATAAATCACGTGGCTTCAGATGACCTGGACAGCAGCAACAACTGCTTTTGTTGTCCTGTCCTGCACACAGGTGTTTGACACAGCTATTCAGGTGTTTGAGATTGGCAGAAATCCAGCAGAGGAGGCAGACTGTGGCTGAGCTCAGCCTCTGCAGGGAGCTGCCAGGGGGAGCAGAGCTCAGCTGCAGAGCCCTCGTCACCTCCGGGGTGCAGGAGCCAGGGTCCTGTGCCAGCCCCCGGCCCAGGGTGTCACACAGCCCTGGGGAGCTGCTGGGGAGTGCCTGCAGCCTGTACCCCAAGGGCAGCTTGGCAGCTCTTGGTAACAGAAATAAACCCGCAGAGATTCAGGGATGAGGATTCACCACCTTCTGAGTGAGAGCAGTGAGTTAATGCCAGTTTCTGGTTCTTCCAGTGAAACTACACTTTAGGAATATTTTTTTCTGAGGGTTGACCTGCAAACAGCTTTGCACCAGTGTAGCAGAAGTGGTTTTAAACCAACAGAGCACCAGTCCTCTCTGGTCACTCATCTACTGAGAACTGGTATATTTATGTTTGGCTTGGCCTGGGAGGGGCTCGGGTAAATGCCTTCTTCCAGCTCCTGCCTTCATAGCAGAACCATCTGCTTTTCCAGAGGCTCCCTCAGATCTGCCACTGCAGCTGCACAGCCTCCTCCAGTTAAAAAGAATTCCTTTTGGAGCTACTGTTCATATCTTTATACCTATAAATTCCGTGTGCAGCTGGACTTGCAAGGTTTACAGCAGCTGTTTTCCTATTAATGTTTCTTGCAAGCTTTTCCAACAAAGACCAGCCCTTGACAAGTGTTTCACAGCCCCCAATCATATCACAGCTTGCAGGGCCACGTTGGAGGCCTCTCCTGTGGCAACAGGTTTTGTGACTGTGCTTTGATGCCTTGTTTCTGGCTGCTGGAGTGAGGTTTCCTGCTCAGCACCACAGGAACCATCAGAGTTTGTGTTTGCCCCGCAGTTCCAAGCCAGCCTTGTGCCCCAAGCCCTGCTGGTGCTGCTCAGGGGTCCAGCCCTGGCACCCATCTGCAGGGGGAGCATCCTCAGGGACAATGTGGGGGGGCGAGGCTTTCTGACACAAGCTTTGTTGAGGGAGTTGTCCCGTTTGAGAGGAGGGCTGTCAGCACGGCGTTTCCTTTGTTGTCCTGGGGACTCAGCGTGTGCTGGGAGCTCCTCTCCTGCCAGGAGAGCAGTCACTGGTTTCAGTGGCCTTGGGGAAGAGACCTTCTGACTCCGTGGTCTGGTTTCCCTTTCTCTAAAATATGGTTTGAGGTGCCTCCCTCGCTGTCACACCGAACCCATCTGCGAGAGAATGACACCCCGAGCACAGGCTGCCCTCGTGGGATGGAGTCACATGGAGCTCTTCAGGAAAACCCAAGGAAAAGGGAAATCACTTAATCTCCAACTCCTCCATTGTGAACAATCTTTTTAGATTGAGTAAGGAGTTTTGCACTGAGATTACAGAGCAGTCTTTGGTCCTGGGTATTATTTAAGTTCCTCCTTCTGCTGTTACAGACCCATCTGAAGTGGGATGAAATGCAGCAGAAGAGTCACTTAAAACATGTCTGGGCAAGCAAGAGGAAAAGAAGGACTGATATTCTGGGAAGGCAGCGGATGCAAAGGCTGGCAGGTAGGAGTGCCAGGCACACCTCAGCCAGCTGCCTGCTGCTCAGTGCAGGTAGGGCTGCACCCCAGCTCTGCAGGGCAGCACAGCCCACAGGAGCTGGCTAAAGGAGCACACACCCAGTCCGAGCTAAGACCTTGTGTTGCTGCAGGTGAATTCCTGCTGTAACCCCAGCAGCTGTGCTTCACGGAGAGGTGACAGCACCGTAAGTGAGCTCTGCTGCATCACGACCTGTAAAATGTTGCTATTTTGAGAGTGCTGCTCTTGCAGTTGTCTTTGCATCCAGCTAAATTGGTGCCTGAAAATATTCTCTAGCAACTCTGATTCATTCACCATGGGTTTTTTTCTGGTAGCTGTTTTACTTTTTTTCTTTTTTCCTTATTTTAACTGTGTTTAAGTAGAAAACTTAGACGAGTATGTTATTTAGACACTGTGAGAGGTAAAAGTACAAAATGAGGCAGTTTATTTTTCCTGTCCTAGCTAGCCAAGCAATAGGCTGCTCAGTCAGCCCTCCCAGCCACAACTGGATGCAGCCCAAGGCTCCCACCCCACGCTGCCATTAGGGACATCCACATCGTTCCCAGCTAATTGCTTTCTCCTGTACAGAGCTGATTTCCTTTGAACTGCAGCACAATGTGACACCAGGCATCACGTTGCCTCCCTCCTCACTCTCCTGTGGCCGTAGCAACCCAATACAGCTGGGACCAAGATAAATGCCCATGGCTGTTAAAGCCAATGCAGCTTTCCAGTGTTCTAAGAGAGAATTGAAGAGAGAAATGCTGATGTGATGTGGTCTTGCACGAGCCTTCCCTGTTCTCTGAATTAACTAGACTGGTCTTCCTCCCTACTTACAGGCAAGCTGAGCTGTATTAATCACTTTATAAATAAATAACACAGTGCAGTGGGGTAAGATTTCTGCAGGCTCAGAAACATGCGAGAAAAAGCAGTGTAAATCTTAGTTTAAAGCCAAGACTTAGCTTCATCTGGGTTTTCACTGGGCTGGCTGGGATGGAGCTGCAGGCAGCTCGTCTCAGTTCTCTGCCTTGCCCCTGCACCCTGTGAACCCCCAGCTTTGTTTCCCCTCCGGTTCCCCCTGCAGAACTCACTCAGTGCTGAGGCTCTCCCTGGACTTTCAAGTCCTAACATCTCCAAGCCATCCTGGAGCAGCCCTTCCCTCTGCCTGCTGTCACTGCCCTTCCTGCTCGGCTGCAGCAAGCGAGGATGTGAGGCAGTACCCCACTGTCCCTCTGTCCTTGGGGTGCTGTGTTTGCTGTGTCAAAGCAGCAGAGCACTCAGGGTTCCCCCCAGCAGCAGCTTTACCCCACCGTGGCACTGTGCTGGAACCAGTCGGTGCCCCGAGTGTGTCCCAGCCTGCTCTGGCATGCACAGGTGAGATTAGAGCCTTTTCCCTGCAGGTCTGAGCCTGGTGGGGGACTGGGTTTGTTTAGAAGGAATATTGAAGGAATAACAGGGTTATTACACAGCTGTACTGCGAGTTGCTTCTCTCCCCAGAAGAGCAAATGCTGCTGCATCCACAGGGTCACTTGAATATGGGCCCACGGCCCTTCAGGACTCATTTGCATCTCCCAGCCCACAGACACGCACCAATAGCTGGTATTTGTTCCAGGGAAAGGGAGTATTTCTTCCTGGCTCCGTGCCTTTCCCGCGTCCCTGTGCAAATCCATGGCTCTGCTCTCCAGCAGAGTAAGTTATGGGGATTCCCTGGTCTGCTTTAGGTGACTCACAGCAAATTTTCAGTTTGGTATTGCTTTGCTTTTGGACTGGGGTTGTGGGGCACTTTCTGGTTCTTTTTAAAAGCAGAAATAAATTTGCCCCATTTTATGTGAAATGCGAGTAGCAAGTCCCTTCCATAAAAAACTTGTTCCAGCTTCTTCCTAACAAGGATTAATTTGGATACACAGAATAACACTTCACCACTTGGGTAGGGAGCAGCTGAACAAGATTCCCAGTAAATATGAGCACCAAGCATCCTTAACCTTGTGAATGAAGCTGAAAAAGCAAGAAGAAACCTTTGTCTGTAGCACCACCAGCCTTCTCCCAGGCCCTTCTGGGGCATCAGGCCTGGGCAGCGTTTTCCTCTCCCTCCTCTACAAGATGAGCTGGCTCCATGGCTTCAGCTCTACACTCTTCCAAGGCTGATTGTACAGAAGTTCCCACTCAGCTGTGTGCTCTCTGCCCAGCTGGATGTGTCCAGTTTTAAGTTGTGCTGGTGCTTTCAGATATGGGCAGATAACTTATCCTGGTGCATGCTTCAGGATTTGCACCATGTTAAATTAATTTCATCAGGAATGATTCCCAAGTGCTTCAAAATCTCACATGGAAGTTGATTTGAAAGCAACAATGAATTAATGTTTTCAGAGGGATGGCAATTAGGGCAAGGAACATGTTGGCTTAAAAGTATTTACCAAGGAACCAAGATACAAAGGTGCTGGCCCTGTTTGAGGTCAGTTTGTTGCACCACTTTATCTAAATGGGGTTTCTGTTATCTCTGCTTCCTTCAGGTAATGCTGGCACTCTGTTACTGCTGTGGTTCCAGGGAATCCCAGGCGGGTTGGATGGCACTGCCCAGTGAGGAGGTTGTCAGAAATACTGCAGATGAAGCAGTGCCCTACCAGACATCACCAGACAAAAACTGGGGCACGTTGGTGGGAAGGATTTGTTGGGTCCTGCTGATGTGTGAGCTGTGCGTGCTCGGTGGTGACAGGGCAGCAGAGAGGCTCTGTGAGAGCTGTGTCACCCCCCAAACTGCCAGCTCACGTTTTCTGGACTGTGGATGGCCAGGGCTGAAGTGGGAATGTCCTCCCCCAGTGCTGTTCTCACACGCTGCAGTGAGTAACTCCCCTCAAGGGGATTACCCTGGGGTAAATGCTATACCCCATAGCATAAACCCACTGTGCTGCCTCAGCAGAGCCTTGGCTGCAGGACAAAGGGGGTTGGAAATGCTGCTGGGTGGGATCTGGAGCAATGGCTGGCAGTGGAGGGGCTGCTCCTGCTTGGTGGGTGTGTGGGAGGACAGTGAAGTGGTGGCAGATTGAAAGCTGCTTTTGATCCCTTATAATGAACTTTTGTGACGTCAGGTATTTAGTGGTTTTCTTTTTTTAAATTCTTTTTTTCCCCAGCTTTGAAATATCACAGTGTTTTAACGTTCTGCTATGTAACTGGCTATATACAACAGTGATTAGTTTGGGAATCTCTTCAGATCTTTAGGGATGCCACAGTTTCTTACTTGACAATATAATAATATATGAGAGCCCATCTTGGCTGCAGGCTGTGGTAATTAGCTAGTTTTGCTATAAAGTTGTTCTAACAGTGCTTTGAAGCCCTGCCAGCTGACAGAGCCCTTCAGCTCAGCCAGGGCCACGCGAGATGCTGGGAGCTGCAGGTTGCTGGTGTTGATGTCAGGCTCTCAAACCACGGCTGGCAAACGTCGCAGGCAGCACGCTTCCAGCTGGATTCTCTGGCTTCAAAGACTGGATCAAGGAGCCCTGTGTAAACACTGCATTTTTGTAAAAATACTCCAGATTAGTCTCCTTGCAGAAGGCAGTATGAGTGAATAAGCTAGGCAACAATGGTTTACAAAAAAAAGTGATGAAACTCATCTGTGCAGCGAATGTGGGTCTGATTCTTACTTCAGTCAGACATTGGTAGGCTCTGTTTTTATTTTCTTTTGACTATAACTGCTTCTATGATGATCAAAAGAGATGGATTATCTCTGAATCATCATCTTTCAGAGGCTTTGAATGGTGACCTGAAGTTTGTTTTTAAAGAAATACAGAAGGAGGCTGCTCAGAAAGACAATTTACATAGAAAATACACTTGGAAAAGGCAGTGAAGAGGACGTTAGGAGCCAAATCTAAGGAAACAGTCAGAGAACAGGATTCCTGAATGATTTGTCCATATGCATACTTCTAGGAGCCTTTCAGAAATTACTTCAATATTTTAGCCCTTTTTCTTGTAGTAGTGCAAGTCTTTGCTAACACTTCAGCTCTATTTCCTTCATTTATTGTTGGCAACATATGACTTTCTCTACTAGATATGCTTTCTCCTCTTAAGTAACACCTCATAAGCATTCAAGATTTTATCTTTAAAAGAAAGTGTAATGTCCCAAAAACAAATATAGCAGATCCTTTACCTCGCTGGGTCTGAGACAACAAAGCTGTGAAAGAGCTCTGGTGTTCAGCGGTGACTACAAAGGAATACCAGTCGTTTTTATGATGCTTTCTTCTCTTTTATTTTCACAGAATCATAGCATGGTTCGGGTTGTAAGCCACCTTAGTGATCATCCAGTTCCAACTCTTTGCCATGGGGGTTGCCATTAATGACTGCTTATTGGGTTTTTTAATGTTTCTTAAAGAAAGTTTGACTTTTAATAGCATTCATCCCTTCCAAATGTTGTAAAGGTCCAGCTCCTTCTCACTCCAATGACTCTGGAAGCTGTTACTTTTTAGCATCCCCATCCCCACTGGTATGGACATCTTCACCCAAATGCCAGCAGGACCACAGTGAAAGACTTTGTGGCTGTTTTTCATTGTGTTTGACCACAACCCCTGTGAGGTTACAGCGTGCATGAGATCAGCTTATGGAGGAGAACCAGCTGCCATGACAGACAAAGAGCATTTTGGGGGACAGAAGACAGCACTCTGAGGAGCCTTAAGACAAGGTGGGGAGTCCTTGGTTGAAAGTACAGAGCTGTAATTGTCCGATTCCATCTGCAATTTTGGAGTACTGTTGAATTTCACAGTGTTCCTGAGCTTTCTGAAATAGCACCCACTTGCCACTCCTCCCAGTACCTCAGACTGGCCTAAAGTCTTGTGTCATATCACCATTTTGTCAGAATTTTTCCATAAACAGGCAGAGGGCTCCAAGATCATATTGTTCAATGTCTGCTGGGCATTTTTCAGTCAGGTCTAACAGCAAGATTCCACCCTGCTCTAAGTAGGAGACCTCCCTCTGGATGTGTCCTTTCTTCCACCACCTTATCCAAGGGGAAGCTGGGCACCTTGCACATTTGTGGGGAATCCTGAATGTCTGGAAATCCAGGCCAGGTGAGGGCTCACCGGGGTTTCGGTGTTTCAGGAGACAAGGAAAGGGAGCTGCAGGTGCCTTGCTGTCTGTGCCAAAAAGAACACTGGAGATAGGTGCAGTGGAAATGGAGGATTTGACTACCTCTGCAGAGAGAGCTCTGTCGTGTGCCTTCATCTGTGGCCCAGCCCTGGTCTTCTCCAGCATCTCCAAGGCAATGAAGAAACCTGCCACTGAATTCCTCCTGCTTTCACCCTCTTCTCCTGCTCCTTCCTTGCTGTCCTGTAGTGGCCCGTGTCAGGAGCAGGCTTGGGGTGCACTGGGGTGCTCAGGTCTGGTCCAGCCTGGTTCTCCTTACAGGTTGTGACAACTGCAGCCTTTGCTCTCGTGCTGGGAGTCCTTGCTCGCTGGCAGTGTAGCACTCGAGAGATGGATGGATTTGGGGTTGGCTTTTTGTTGTTTGTTGGTTTTTCTTTCGGAGTTTTTCTTTCAGGGTTGGTGAACCTAACCCCGCAGGAACTAGAGGGTGCAAGTGGCCCCACGAGTGAGCAGAGTGTGAGGGCTGCTGGGAGGAGAAGGCAGCAGGAACCAGAGCTGTTCTAGGGCAGCAGCACCGTGCACCAGCCCCTGCCTGTCCCTGAGTCAGGTCTCAAAGCCTGCTGCTGTAGCAAAGCCTCTGTGATTACACAGGCTACTGCCTCTGAGCTTTAGGAAAAACATGATTCTCTTAATGCCTTTCTGTTACACTTTTCCTACTGCCTCCTGTCAAGAAGAACGAATCCAGCCAGTGCTGGGCAGGCTCTGCCATTCCAGCTTTCCCACCTCTGCCACTTCAGTGTAAGCGTTCTCTAACTTGCTCTGCCCTGGGGGTTTTGCACAGAGCTGCAGGGCTGTTTGCTGGCTCTTGGCCTGCTTCACAGTGGAAAATTCTTCCACAAGTGTTACTTACAGGAAGCAAATGAATATCTCCTCTAAATGGTCTGGCTGAGGAAATGGGTCATTTAGTGAAGTACGCTGTTTACTGGATAGCCAGTGGCCCATCTCCAAAATATATACTTAGTCTGAAGGAAGAAAAATATCTGACATTATTCACTTTTTATGTCAGTGTTTAAATATTATGTAGTTCATAGCTAAAATTAAAAATGTGCATTTTCATGTGGGCTAAAAACTTCCTATCCTGTTCCAGAAAATCGGTAAAACCAAGTTTTAAATTTCTCTCAGTAAAAAATCCTGGGTGTGTATGACTTGTTGAGGTTTTCTTTGTTTTGTTTTGTTTTTTTACTGTGTCATGGTCCTCCACATACTGTAACACTTTATAGCTTTGTTATAATGGCTTGTGGTAGGGCTAATATCTCCCAGTGATACTGGTAAGTTTTGTACTTGTTTTATTCTATAATTCTAAATGCAGCAGCCAGCTCAAGCCTGGAGCACGATCTTGGTTTTATGCAGGGCTGGTTTTGTGATGTCTTCATTTATAATTGCAGTTTCTGCCAGCGCCCTTTTGGTATTTTTGGTCCAGCCTCAGGCTGAAGGGAAAGTGCCTCGTTCCCTCACCCAGGAGACATGAGTAAGCATGTTGACACGGGTCGGTGCAAGATTAGCACTGCTCTGGCTTCAGATTATCTAGATCAGACACTGTTCTGAAACGTGATCCCATCCACAGTCAAAACAGCATAATCTGGCAAAAACAAAATGCACCCAAACACGGCGTTTAATTTTTTGCCGTGGCGTGGGTACTGCAGAGTTGCCAGGCAAGGCAATGACACCTGAGCACACGTGCAGAAGTGCAGCATCAGGCCAGTGCTGGTGCTTTCAGGGGAACCGTGGGAGCAGTACAGAAATGCCTGGAGCATTCGTCACATGGGCGCTTTTGGTAACTCTCAAACGTGAAAGAAAATAGAAAAAAAAAGCAGCAGCAATCTGTAGGTATGGAGGCTGAGCCCCATGAAAGTGAGAGGGACATTTTGGGCTGCTCTAAAGGTTAGTGGTTGGCACAGCACCCAAGGGTCATCCAGAGCTTCAGGGTTAACATTTGGAACTGTGTCAGAGCACAGAAAGGACCTGCAGGTGTCTGTGCCTCTGGATCAGCTCCGATCTCGATCAGATTTGGCACTATCAGTTACACGAGTCCTCGTGTTTCCAGCCAGCAGGTGTTTGCACAGTGGAGAAGAGCCTTTGTTTTCAATCCAAAACCATCCATCAGTCTGCTGCAGAGGTCAAATCCTCAAACAGTTTGGTAATTCTGCCGTCATCATCTTCATGTGATTCCAGTGCAGTCTGGTGATGACTTTTAAGTAAAAGTATGTCCAGGGCTATGGCAAACTCCTCTGAGCAGTTTTGTTAAGCAAACTCCCGTATCTCTAGACTTTGCTTAACAATTGCAAAATGGTTACGCAGTTAATGTTTATCCTATTGTTACTAAAACTCACAATTCAGTGTGCCTCATCTCAGAGAGCAGTTATACGTCAGCAGTAATTACGAGTCAAAGCCTCCCAAGCTAAATTAAAAGCAACTGTGTCTTGAGCTAAATGACTAAAGGACACATATTCCAGGGCAGCCAGTCCATGTGCAGTTACATTTAGTTCCTATCACCTATCCTTTCGGATGGGAATTTAATTCTTAATTTACTTTGTGGTCTTTGAATTACTAGGGATATCTACTCACCTTAACAAAAAAATGTTCTTTTTTTATAAAGTCCTGCTTGAAATGTCCGAGCTGATGACTGTTTCTGTCCAGCATCTTCTGTGGATGACACAGATGCAGAATAGCACAAACCACATCCTGGCTGGAGACTGCATCACTTCATGGGCAGCAAAAAGCTCAGCAGTCATCAAGGAGAAAAACAGTTTCAGAGCTGTTCCACCAGCTGCAGGTTTTACAAGGATTCGAATTATTTTTTGTACTATGACTTAGTGTGTCACACGAGATTTGTGTGGAGTTGTCTGCGAGACAACGAAAATCCAAGACATGACACAGAGGGGGAAAAGTCGAGTTAATGTGTGTGCCCTGGCTCTGGGCTGATGGTGTGCAGGAGCTGGCTGTCCCATGGACCCCACCGAGCCCCACAGCCGCCCCTGTTGTTTCCCAGCCCGTGTTTGGAGCCTGCCAGCTGGGGATGTTGAGAAACTCCCTCGTTTTTGCGCTGGGCAGGTGTCCGTGGGCATGGAAAGGCAGCGGCGCGCTCCGCAGAGGCTGCTAGGGCTGGAACTGGAGTTCCAGCGTGACTTCAGTGTTAGCTGGCTGCGAGCCCTGGTCACAAGGACTTGTTTTCACTTTGATTCCTAGCGCAGAAGGAGCAGCTTTGGTCCAGTTCGGAGTAAGCGGGCTGCCGGCAGCCTGGCTGGGAGAGCTGATTCAGCCCGGCCAGCGCTGCCCGGGAAGCCTTACCCGAGCGTGCGGTTCCTGTGCTGAACGGCTGGAAAAAATGACTTAATGGGCTGCAGGCTCACCAGCTGAATCAGCCTCGGCAGGGTTTTTGTTGTTTCAACTGTTTCTTGTCTTGAAAACGCTGCTCCGTGGCCATCTGCGGAGGCTGGCAGTGTCCCAGCGGTGTCGCACCGGGAACGGGGACTGGGGACAGCGACCTCCGGCCCAGGGCAGCGAGGGCAGGCGGGGAGGGCCGGGTTAAACCTCCTCGCTTTGCTCTGGAGCGGCTCAGCCCGGCTGAGGGAAGGAGGGAAGGTGCAGCCGGCCCCCAGCACATCTCCCCTGGCCTCACCAGCCGTGCCCTTCTGCGGAGAGCAGAGCGACAGCGAGAGGGTGGCGGCTGTGCCAGCCCACGCTTGGGCTACTGGGGTTCTGTGCCAAATGCGGGCAGGCTCTGCTGCTCCGGGCATCGTGTGCAGCCACGGCCATCGCTGCTCTTTGTCTGCTGCAGGCGGCTCGGCTTGCCGGGGCGCTCTCAGGTCACCGTGACTGGCGAAGGGAAATGCTTTTCAAACCTCTTCTTCTCCTGCCATGTGGAAACGGACACGGAGATAAACGGGGAAAAGTCAGGGAGTGCTCCTGGCGCTTGCCTTCCTGAGCTCCCCACTGCCTTTGCCTTGCCTGGATGCGGTGGGACTGCACCTTCACCTCACTGTGCAAGGGCACTGTCACCCGGGCTCAAAACAGGTGACAGGGCCAGTTAGACCCGGACCAGCGGTTCTCTGACCGTGTTCGGCAGAGCTGTGGCTACAGCCGAAATTCTGGATCTGGGCTTTGTGTACAGTAGTTGAGGAAAGTGGTGGATCACACCGCAGAGGAGCAGCAGAAATAATAGTGGCAAACTGCTGCAAAAGTTATAGCAGCACTCCTCCTCCTCCTCCCACAGCGTATCCTGCATGGAACGAGTGAAATAAGGGCTGTCCAGCCTAAACTACAAAGGGCTAAAGAGGCAGAGAACAGGCTTCAAGTATGAAGTCTGTCCCCCAGGTCCACAGAGGATCACACACCAAGGAAGGGGCCAGAACTGCAGTGAGAAGGGTTGGCATGAGGCAGGAGGAGCCAGGGCTGGACTTGTGCCCTTCTGCTCCAGGGAATCTGGTCTTCATAGCACATGCAATGCACTGGCTTCCTTTATGCGAGAAACAGGGATAAGAAATAATGGCTGGGAACTTCTTTCCCAGCAATCTACTTGTTTCTCCAGTGCCTTAGAGGTGGCTGGGAGCCCAGCCAAGCGTTACATTGAGCAGCAGCTTGTGTTTGTGGTGCGAGGCTGTAGCTGGTGAGCGTGTGTGTGTGCGTGTGCCCGAGCCGATGGCACTCCCCGCACACAGCAGATGCTCCTGCACGTACAGCCCCACAGCCTGGTGCCTGCTTCCTGCAGCAAACGGAGAGCAGCCGGTGTTTTGTCTTGTGACTCTGTCAGCGTGGCTGCTGGCATCTCAGGTCTGTTTTAACGTGTGGCAGAGGGTTGGTGCTGTATGCGAGAATTTGATTTTGCTGTCAGCCGGCCCTGGCACGGAGCTCCTCGGGGCTGTGAGGATTTATGCAGCCAGCGTCGTCCCTTGTGCGAGTTTTGTGGATTGTAGAAATAGGGCCCAGAGCGGGGATGTGGCTTGCCTTTCATCTCCCAGAGCTTCCTCAGCCACATGCTCAGCTTTATCAGCTCTCGAGACTCCACTGTGACTCTCAAGACGCTTGGTAGCTTGGCAGAGACAGCTCTTTGATGCACAAAATTTCAGGGAGAACTAGGTGTTTTTTTGTAAAGGGAGATGAGGAAATGAGGGACTTCTCCAGCTCCTGTGCTTGCAGAAAGAGACTTCAAAATGCAAAGGGGTGATAATCTCTTCATCATGATGAGCCTTGTTTTTAAGTTCAGATCTGTGCAAAGTTTCATACTGCCACGATTGCCTCTGACTCCCAGCAAAGCCCCTAAAGTCTTTCCAAGGCAGCAGGATTCTACTGTTCCCTTCAGGAAAGGATCTGAGCACCTTGGTTCTGAGGGAGCACTGAGGTTTAATCATTACACGAGTGCTTCCAGTTGATATTTCTGCGGCAGTTTATAAATAGCAGGAAATATAGTCTTTCCAGCGTGCTATTCTAAACCCCTGATTACTCACCCTGCAGCACAGCATCTTCTACAGCTAGGGTTGTCTCTCATTTCTAGCCTTGACAGCCTTGACCATGACCTGGTTGGAATCAGACCTCTCTAAGCACTGCAGGGCATCTTGGAAGGATGCTTCAGCTCAGATCTGCTTCTGCCTGGATCTGAGGGCAGAGGAGCTGAAAGCTCTCCATGCAGATTGCTCATTGAAATGCAAACCTCATCCCAGAAAAGCTTCTGTCTGCCAGAGTACCCTTTGACAAACTGATAATCCATGATAATAGAGAATTTTATCTCCGTTCTTAAACATCATCAGGCATGATTATTAATGTCTTCCTATTGCACAGTAAACAACACAGAACCCTCAGCTTTCCTGAAAGTGGAAGGCAGGCAAATTGCATCTGCACTGTGGGTGCGCTGTGCATTTGCTGCTTCTGCAATCAGCCAACAAACCCCTCCAGATTTCCCAGGCCAGACTATTGCTCCTGGCAGCTTATCTCCTTACTCAGCAGCAGAGCAGACTCTCGGGGTGAAAAGCTGGGCCTGTTGAAATCAGTGGCAAAGTCCTGCTTATTTTCCTTGAGTCAGGATTTCTCAGCTGATCTCTTCATTTCTGAGTGAGCAGAGGCAAAAACCCTTTTTTCTTTGAGTGCCTTTTTGGAGGGCAGCCTGCGTAATGCCCTGCTTTTGTCTGTGCAGAAGCTGTGCAAGGTGTTGGAGGTCCTGCAGCCGTGCCCTGCCCCTGTGTCCTGTGCTGGGAAGGCAGGAGCAGGACAGGATCTGTCTGTGCTCCCAGGCAGGGCACCTGGCATGAGCACTGCCTGCTGTTCCTCCTGTCAGCACTGAAACACATCACAACAACATACCCTGAAGATTTCCTGCTACAGCCCAGAATTTCTCTGTCTGGACCCTCTGGTGATTTGGGTGACCCCTTCATCTGATTAGGCAGACAGGATTTCTTGTGCTGCTAGAATCAAATCCACAGTTCTCTTTGCCAGGTGTGAACTTCCCTATGGGGAGCTTCCCCTTGCCCGTAGGTAGGTGAGCAAAATGCTGCTCTTGTGTGTCAGGAAAGTCCCACCTTGTGCCACCTTCCTGGTGGCTGCAGCAGTGACACAGCTGAGAGCTCGACAGCAGAGTCTGTGAGAAATCCAGAGATTGCAACCCGACCATTCACATGCTTATGGTCAGTTTTGAATCCGAAAAAGCCTTAGAACTGGCAGCTCAAAGATGATTTCTGACCCAGCACAGCTCGAACAGCCCCCGTGCTGGATCTAACAGGAGTGGAAACTTACGTAACTCTGAACTCCGTTGCTCAGAATGACGCACTAATGGGATGGGCATTGCAAGGGGCCATGGCAAGAGTCCTGCTGCTTTCCAGAGAATACCCTGACCTGCCAACTGGCTGTCTCCAGCTTCGGTGAACCCATCAAAGTCACGGGAGCCAACTGCCCCAGAGGAGAATGACCCCGTGCCTCGTCCCTCACGCACTGCAGCACAACTGGCTTTTCTTCTGCAGCTTCTGAGACCTGCCCTGGTTTGCTGTCTAAAGAGCAATTGCACAAGTCTTTCTCTCATCTCCTATATTTTGCCAAAGACCTCAGCTGCACCTTGGGAGAGGGGGTTGTTGGTATTTTTTCCCCCTTTTATCTCCTAGAGACCTGGATGCGCCTGGCCCCTTGTTCTTAGGACACCACCTTGATCATGAGCACCTTACAGATAATTCTGGTTGTGTTGTTTTAAGGTGTTTCCTCTCTCTCACTCTCTTTTTGTGGTAAACGCTGGTAGAGCTCCCCTGAAACATTGCCTGAACCTCTAGCCCAGTATGAGTCTTTGCTTTTAGAGAAAACCTTCTAAGATGTCTTTTCTTGGCTCCAGAGTGCCCATGAAAAAAAATCTCGATTAAAAAGGAGGCAGAAGGAATGTGCCATGAGTAACTGAGCTTTCAGTGATGCAGAGCTGGCTGGTTCTGACCTGACTGCCCCAGTGCCTGCACGCCCGTGCTCACCTCTGCAGGGCTGATGTGCACCTGAGTCACCACCACAGGCTGCTTCTGGCACAGCCTGGGCCAAACTGGATCAGATGAGGGCAGCGAGGATGGTGAGGGGCCTCGAGGGGAAGCTACATGGCTGAGGTCAATTGGTCTGTTCAGCCTGGAGGAGACTGAGGGCAGAGCTCACTGCAGTCACAAGCTCCCCGTGAGGGGAAGGGGAGCTGCAGGCACTGCTCTCTGCTCTCTGGTGACACTGACAGGACCCAAGGGAACGGCCTGAAGCTGTGTCAGGANATTACAAACAGGTTCTTCACCCAGAGGGTGGCTGGGCACTGGAGCAGGCTCCCCAGGGCAGGGGGCACAGCACCAAGTCTGACAGAGCTCCAGAAGTGTTTGGACAACGCTCTCAGGAGACTATTCCTGCTGCTCCTCACTTAGCTGGAGGCATTGAGCAACCCTGGGCACACCTTCCCCCCAACACACAGCCTGGGCACGTGTCAGCGCCTGGCCAGGTGTGCCACCGCCCGTGTGCCACCAGCCCCGAGGTGCCACCAGCCCCACACTGCCCATGGCCCTGCTCAGGAGAAGCAGTGATGCTGAGCCCCTGCCTGCCTCACAGACCTGGGCACGAGCAGCCAGCAGCTGCTCCAGCTCAGGCAGCCCAGCCCTGAGCACCAGGGTGTACCCAGGGCCTCGTGGCAGCTGAAGTGGTGCTAGGCTCAGGGTCAGCAGGGAGCAGGGGCTCCCTGTGCAGAGAAATGAGAGAAATGTGTGTATTCAAGTGTGTCTGCGTGTGCATTTGCACGTGCACGACACCAAATGGGTTCATTTATATTTTCATGCATTTAAACATTGCCAGCTGTGTTAATGATGGCTGCAGCACATCAGCCACTTCTGTTCTCTCCCTGACTTGTTATTTTTCCCACTGGTTGTTCTGTCTATTCTGTGAGAGTGCTAAAGTGCTGTTTCTCTCACAGTCTCAGGTAGGAAATTGCAGTGCAGCCTGTATATTTTAAGCATTACTTAATTTGGACTGGCAAGATCCTGGGTGTGTTAGAGCAGAGAGAGACCTCATAGCTGGGATCAGTCAGCTACAAAGGCTGAGGCAGGCCAGGAAAAAAAAAAAAGAGTATATTGTCATCTTTGGGAGATTTAAAAAACATACGCCTTCTCTCCAATATTCCAGACTATTGAGCTTTATCAGTTTTACTGCAAACTACAAATGCTTTTTGTGTAATGACAGCTCTTTAATTAGAACTTGGAAGCAGTGGCATCTGGTGATTACAGCATGGTCCAGCATGTTCATATTCCTCAGCTTTTATTTCCAGCTCTGCAATTAAATTGTTGCACGCCTCAAGGCAAGTGACTTCACCCCTCAGTGCCTGTACTTCCACGGATGGAATTAAAACCTCCACTGGAGATCCCTGGACAGAACCTGCTCAAATGGCACAGTCTTGGGTTACTTTTCCATCCTATGCATGTTTGTCAACCCATGCATCAGTCCAGTGAATGAGGATTTGGGATTTACCTTGTCCAGGCATAGTCTGTGAGACATTCCAGGTTTGAACAATGGAAATTTTATAAGCTTCAGTTATAACTGGCTGGGCAAGAAACAACAGCTTCGCAGTAATGAGTCCTCACTTGCATGGAATGCCATTTAGTGTCTGATCTCACCAAAGTGGGATATAAAAATCTGTCTATCCAGAGTGCATTTCTAGAGGGATGTAAAAGAGGCAAAATCCTTTCAGTTTGAAGCAACCCTCCATTCTGTATGGAAAAGGTTTTGTTTCCCAAGAGGATATCATATACTAGTGATTATGGAAAGAATTAAGCAATGCAGCTGAGAGAGAGACAGCACAGCTGCTTCTGCTGCCTGCAATCTTTCCCCTCTCGCTGGCAGAGGCACTGGTGGACATGGAGGAAGATGCCAGTGGTTGTTGTGATGACCCTTTTTAAAACTTCAGTGTTGTGATTGCCAGGCTGAACTGCTACAAACAGGAACAGAATATTTTTCCTTGCAGCCAAAGGTAGCAGGGCGCTGCACAGTCTGAAAGTCACTGCAGTCCCCTCGCTGGAGATTTCAAATGCAGCCAGTGGGAGGTTTTTTTAAGCAGTCCCAATCACTGGAGCTGGCTGGGGCAGAGTCAGGAGGGATGCACACGAGGGGAGGAGGCTGAGTCACGCTGAGCAGTGGCAGGAAGGGCAGTGATGTGTGATGTGTGTACAGGCAAGCACTGGTGTGAAGCACAACAAGCAAGCTGCAATTTTTTCCTAGTCTTGCTTAAAAATGTTCCCAAAATCTGTGAGTACAGCATCACAGAACGCCTGATGTTTTGTAATGCCACAAACACTGACCTCAACAGACACCAGAAATCCCAGTGGGAGTTCCATCCCTTCGCAGTGGAAACATGATGTCTTTAATAGTAAGGATGTGTAATAACTTTCCCGGATTTTTTCCACTTTGGCACAGCTGTTCTCTGACAGATTGCAAAAGAGAGGAATTCAGTAGTAACAGCTTGATTCTGCGGGATGCTAAAGCCTTTCTGTCCAGTACTGGGTGTCCTTAGCCCCTTCCCAGAGCAGCTCGGTGTCACACAGGGTTACTCAGCCTTTTGCAGCCTGGAGCCATTCTTACCCACTTGGCCTTGCCATCAGCTTTTCTATATTTATTTCTATTAATATTTCTGTGGGAAAGAGGTGAAATGGGTGCCATTCTCTGAAGGGACTTTCTGTCTAGGAAAGGGCTTGGTGTTGTCGTAGGAAAGCTGTGGAGCAATAGCATGTCTTGAAAATTTATGCCTCGATTTCTCCCTCTTAGAAAAGCAGCACCTTGATGCCAGATTTAGTAACAATGGCAGCATAACTGAATTGTTTGTTGTGTTGTACTAAGGTTATGTAGAGGAAATGTCAAGGGAAATGGCTTCCTCCCCCTGTTTCTAAACTGAGTGAAGACTCCAAACAGGTGTTTATTCTGATAGAATTTAACAGTTTGAGAATGGGTGAGGGTTTTTTGTTGATTAAACAGAAAAAATATGGTATCTTTGCTGTGGCTGGCATGATCAAAATTAATTAACCCTCTTGTTTGGACATAAAATATCCACTGTTGCATAAACAGTGCCTGGGCTTTCCCCATACAGCACTAATAGAGTCAATGGTAAAGTTCTTGTCAGCTTCAGGAGGCCAAAGGGGTTTCACAGTGTTCTGGCCCTTCCTGGTATTGGCTGCCTCACAGACCAGTGTATTGCAGAATCCTCTGTTGTTCAGCAGAAGGCAGAAAACATGTTTTCCCTCTCTTCACCCCGGCCTTCCCTCGTCAGAACAAGGCAGAAGAGCAGGAGGCTGAAGCAGAGCAAACATGAGCAGGGCAGGACGGTGTTTGGTTACTTTGGGGCCGAGTGAGCAGCAGTGAGGTGCTCAGTGTTTTAGTGCAGCTGTGGCAGTCTGAGAGAGAGAGAGACATCCCCACGTGCCAGCGAGCCCCCAGGCTGCTGCCACGGCACTGGGGAGGGCTCTGCCCTGGGCAGGGGGTGCCTTCCCCAGGAGCAGCCCCGAGCTGCTGCACTGGCTTGGCAGCGGCAGTGGTGACTGCTCTGCAGCTGGCTCAGCACCCCAAAATCCCACCTCTCTGAGCACATGGCGTTGGCACTGATGCCAGATCCCCTGCTGCCAGAGCAGTACGCCAACCCCTGCCCTGCCCTGTTGCCCTGGATTTTTGTAAGCCTTCTGTTTTTAACCTTGGAGTCAGATTCTTTTCACACAGATTTATGTAAATAATAGCCAGTGTTTACTTAACGGTATTTTCTGTTTTTCATTCCTTTTGTGATATGACAACTTTCATGAGCACCTTTCTTCTCCAGTGGGCTTGAGAAGGAAGTGACATGCTCTCCAATCCCTTGTGGAGTTGGGACGTGTATAAGAATGAGATAATGTAAATAAACCTATTCCATTTCCTCCTTTCTGCTGAACCTGACAGGTGTGAGAGCGTCTTTATTGTGTCTACCCGGACACACTGCCCAGTTTTGGAAATCCCATCTCTCAGGCTGCCAAGGTGCCTGGCAGAGCCCGTGCTGCAGGCAGTCGGGGCGGTGGTGGGGCAGTGCTGGCTCCATCAGCAAGGACACCTCGTGAGCTGGAGGTGTTTGTGCTCCCAGCACAGCCAGACAGAACAGCTCCAGTCCCCTGCTGCAGGGGGTTCAGGCTGGCCAGGATGGGACTTCTCAGCCAGTGGAATGATAATATTTTTAATTGCCCCAACTAGATTGCATACAACCATCTGCCCTTCAAGGAGAAATTGCAAGGAGGGATGTTTGAACACTGAGGTCAGCCTCTTCTAATTGCTCTTCCAGGCCTGGTTTGCAAAATTCCCATTTGATCACTGCTGAAACTCAGACCAGCATTTATCTGAATGGAGGCTGCTTTTGCTGCCCTTCACTAAACTCTTGGTCATTAACTCTAGAAATTAACGTGCACTTTCAGCTCATGCATCCATAAAACCCAGATATACAGCACTCTGTTGGATTACAGACCACTGCAGTATATGTGTAACCGAGGGGGTCAGATCCTACAGTGCCATCAATCCTGTGGTGATTTTTAAAACATAAAGCCATGTGGAAGCAACTTCAAATCCCAGCCTTGCTTTGGTTTGCTTGGGGTTGGTTTGGCCTGGGTGTTTTTCCACAATAAAAGCTTTTCAGAAATGCCCCACAAAGCCTGGCTTTGAGGCTGTTGGTCTGAGGGGACAGCGCTGGAGCTGGCGTGGGGCTGGGAGCAGCCAGACCTGGCTCGGGTGCTCCAAGGAGCTGCCATCCCTGCTGTGAGGCTTCCTGCTCCCCCAGCACTCGTTTCCTGTCCCCAAGGAGCAGAGCCTGTCCTCCCCCTCCTCCCCGCAGCAGCACGACGTTCTGTGTTTATTTTGAAAAGCTGTCTGCAAAACTCTTCAGGGTTGTTCTCTATTGTAAGGGGGAAAACTAAAATTAAGTGAAAAGTCTCCTCTCTACAAAACACCAGAGCAAGTGCCTTTGCTTTGTGTAGCAGAGTGCACTGGTTTCTCTTTCTGCAAAGGATGATGGTTACAGATTTTTCCAGCATAAAGTGACTTAGGGCTTAAATTTGTCCCACAGGTCTTTAAGGCCAGGCCCACATTAGAAGCTTATGATAATGAAATGCTGGTTAAAGGAAAAAATTATGCCATTTCTGTATCATTAAAATACCATTGTAGGTGTATAATTAAATCAATGTGATCTTCTTCCTGTTTAGGTTATTTAACTTACTGAACTGGGAATTGCTCTGCCAGCAAAAATACTGTTAGTAGGAAAGTTTGTCATTTTTACTGCATTGAGAAAACCTCTGTTAGAGACAGGGCTGTTATGCTGCAGATCTTTTCTAGTCTGCATTGTGTCTTCAGCGCAGAGATTTAAGAGTATTTTGAATAGCAATTATTTGCCAGACTGCCTTTATCAGTCTGACTCCTGGGGACCAAGGCCCATTGCCTGTCAGTGTCCCTTTGGACAAGGTGACCACCTGTACGTACTACCCAGCACTGCCAGGCTTGCCAAAGAAAACTGAATTTTGTTAGAGTTGGAATATGCAGTTTTTCCTACAGAAATATCAGCATCAAAAGCATGGGAGGAAAAAAAAAATTATTTCATTTACATGTACTGTTTAAGTGAATTGCATAACTGAGGTATCAAAGCAGTTTTTGAGTGGAGGATCTGAGTACTCTTTTGATTCTGATTCAGCAAACTGCTTAGGCATATGCTTATCTCTTCTCTAGATCTGCCTGTTTGAAAAATAAAAGAGAGAATTGAAGTGTAGTAGCCAAATCTCCAGTGCTGATTAAAGGCTTTTCTTCCCTCTGTGGTTCTCTTCTGTCTGTGGCTTAGGAGGGAAAAAAAAACCAAGCAAAGAGCAGCTTCTGGCAGTCCTGGCAGCTCAGAGTGCTGAACAGCCTTTTATCCAGGGTGAAGAGCTGCAGATCCAACTCAGAGAAGGGAAGAGTTGTTCCCACATTCTCCAAGGCTTGCGGTGGTGTTTGTCTAGCGAGGTTTGTCAAACTGCAGCCCTGCTCGAGGAGGAAGCTATTCCTGACATCAGGTGTCCCATCCGAGTGCTGTTGTGTCCTACATTCTTCACATTGCTGAGTTTACAGTAGATAAAGAGGACAGGCTAGAAAGAGTCAGTGGAGTAGGCTCCCAGCGTGGAATATAACAGAGAGGGAAGGCACAAGGTCATGTCTGGAGCATGGGCAGAGTGGCCACAAAGCAGGGGGAGCAGAAAGCTCGGAAAGCACCTGTGCCAGTGTTGTAAAAGTTTACAGTCCTTATTCCCAAGGGCAGCAAACAGATGGGTAATTAAGGCAAAGAACGTCACTGTCATGTACAGGGGCTGAGGTTCAGAGATGCTGACAGCTCAGGAGCACGGGGGGAGTTTCAGGGGGTGGGTGTGCAGAGCTGCTGGGCAGCGCTGGGTATGGGCTGCTGCTCTGGCCAGCGGTGCTGGGCTCCTGGCTCTGCTGTTCTCTCTCTGCCTTAGTCCTTCCCCTGGAACCCCCAGCTGCTGTTCTCCTCACCAGCCTGAAACTCTGTGCCCTGCCTGCAAGAGAGATTTTAGTAAACCTGAGCTAAGGTAGTTATTTTGAGCAGAGTTTCTGTAAAAGTCTGTGGTTTCAGCAGTTTTGCTCTGAGTTTTGGGTGGAAACCTGCACTCAAAGTGAGGTTCGTGTGCTGCAAAAGAACTAGGCAGAAGTGTTTGCCCAAACTTCTGAAAATTAAAGTTTCAGATTTGTTCAGCCCCAGAACACCCTTTTTTCAGTTCCCAGCGTGCTGAAGTGTAAAGGTGTCTCTCAGCAAGAGTGGAGTCAGTGTGAGTCCTTCTGCTTCTCACCCTTCTCCCTCTCAGGAGTTTTTATCTGAGGGTCCCCCAGCTGTGACTGACCAGGTCATTCTCCCAGCGAGGACACCCCAACTTTTCCTGCTAAGCGTGGCAGTGAGACTGCAGCACAGGCTGCCTGGGAGTGCCTTGGCCATCAGCTTTCTCAGGGGAGCACAGGATGTGGGGATAGGGGCTTCTCAGCCTCTGGCAGGGTGGGAGAGAGGCAGGACAGAGTGGACGTGATCTCTCTGTGGGAGATCAAATCTGAGGGCCCGCTGAAGAGCAGAGGAATGCCATGGTTGGGTACTTTAGTGGAAAAAGGGTGGGAGTCTGGAATTTCAGCCCCAAACCTCCCTCTGACTGAGAGAGCTGTGGCCAGTAAAGGCAGACACCTGAGAAACACAGGAACAGTCAGCCCTCTGTAGTGGGATGATGACACAGAGGGGTGGCAGGGCCTGAGGCAGTCCTGCTGCTCGTCTGTACGGTCCTGCAGACTTCTTGGCCCTTTTGGTTGTGTGTATTAAATACAGTGGTTGAACCCTAGAGACTCTTGACCTGCTTCTCTTTGGCCTGGGCCTGTTGCTGGTTCCCAGGCACTGGTCCTGCTGCGTGGGTAGAGCCTGGACTTTATCAAGCCCAGATTTTGAGAGGGCTGTATATCAAAGAGCTCAATCTTTATTTCAGTGCTAATCCAGGCAGGTCACACATGTAGTTTTCTTTGTTTTCTTTCCCTTCCCTTGTTCTGTAGTCCTAGTTGGATGCCTTGGCTGCATGCTGGAGGATTTCTCCCTGTCCTGTGAAAGATGAGGCTGTGGCTGTGCCCTTCACTCTATTACAAGTTCAGTATATTTTGGGAGTGCCTGGTTTGAAATTTGTGAGTAGGGAAAGAAGGGACCCAAGTGCAAGTGGCAGGCTTCCAGACTTTCCTCTCTTCCCTGCCTTCCCAGCCACAAGGCAGAAGCAGTACTGCTCTTGGGACTCAGTGTGATATCTGAGTCCATGAAATAGTTCTGTCCTGTAATGAGTTACACGAAAATCCAGCTATTAATACTGCAGAATGTTGTGGAGGCCAGTCTGATTTGAGTTCCAAGTGTGTGGCATGTTTCTGTGTGTCATTGTGTGTATTCATCCCCAGAGCCACCCCCACTCCAAACACACAAATGGAGCATCTAGAAGAAAGGAGCTCTGCGACTTCTCAAGCTGAGGACAGACACTGCTCCATTTGTCCTCCTCCACTGTGCTCCATGCAGGAGCTGGAAGTCATTAACTGGCATCTTTCCACCTACTTTGCTCTCTGATCTAAGCTCATTATGGCAGAGTTTCCTCTTTGGATATGTGCAGAGCTGGTTTCATTGCTGCTCTGATGAAAGAATAACTGTTTGGTGGCTTTAACACTGCCTCTTTGCTTCCTCTGTGCCCTTGTGACCTGCTCAGAAGATATGGGCTTGATAATGCAGGGTCAGGGGTACTTCTGGTCCCACCTGCATGGTGGGAAGGAAGTCTGTGCCTGTTTAAATGGGAAGCTGTCTGGGATACAGGAAATCTGCTCTGGAACAGGCTGGAAGGCCCTGGCAGGGTATCTGAGCCATATGCAACCTGGGGCATTATTAAGTATGTTTCTCGTCCCATGGGACAAAATGAGGAAATGAGCCCCATTCATCTTTGCAATCAGTGAGATTTTGTCTGAGCAAGTGGGGTAGGACTCAAGATGTTGACTAAGCTTCTGGCAAAAGCAGGGATTGAAATAAAAAAGAGTAATACTGCACCAGCTTCGCCTGTAGTGAACTCAGTAGACAGGGTCAAAAGCTTTTAAAAGTAGGAAATCAAAAACAAATCTGTGACTAGGTGGTCCTGGAGAGATTTAACTGAGGGATATCTAAACTGTTTATCTGTTCCCAGGGGTAAGGAGAGCCATGAATAAACCTGTGTGTGCTTTGAGGGACAGTGAGTGACTCATGCAGCTCTGTTATCTCACCATGAGAAATAGTTATGGAACAAAGCCCTATCCAGCCTGAGTGTATAAATGTATCAAACAGTTTCCACTTGAACTTGATATGCTGATCTGAAGAACTTTGCAAGGATACAGGTACATGCCACTAGTGAGAGGAATTGGTTCAAAAAGGAAAAAATATGGCATCATTCAGGCTGTGGCTATAATCACTGAGGGTAGCTGCAGTTTCCCCGGGAATAGCTGCTATTTCACTTTACTGCAAGAACATTTGTATAAAGGATTTTATGGCACTTTAAGCTGCCTGATCCTCATGCACAATATAAGCTCTGCTGATTTTCTTCCTTCCTTCTCTCCCTTTCCTCTTTCCCCATTCTCCTTCCCTGTAACACTTTTGTTTGTTCCACAGTTTGAGCTCCTGACAGAGGTTTTTCTACCTTCACCAGCAGTAGGCTTTGTTCATTTACAGGGTCAAGACTGAGCCAGCCAGTGAGGACGTGGCAGGAATATTTCCATGTTTGGGGTGATGTATCTGTTGTAGATTCCTGCTTCTAGTCTCTGAATATACACATCCAGACCTCTTGGGCCAGGGCAGTAGGCAGCAGGGTGAATCACTCCCTAAGGATTTGCCCCTCGTGGTTGGGCACCTACAGCAGGCACTCACTAAGGAGGCTACAACAAAGCTGGACAAGGACTTTTGACAAGGACATGTAGTGATGGGACAAGGGAGAATGGCTTTAAACTGAAAGAGGGTAGATTTATATTGGATATGAGGAATAAATTCTTCACTGTGAGGGTGGCGAGGCCCTGGCACAGGTTGCCCAGAGAAGCTGTGGATGCTCCATCTCTGGAAGTGTTCAAGGCCAGGTTGGCTGGGGCTTTGAGCAACCTGATGTAGTGGAAGATGTCCCTGCCCATGGCAGGGGGTTGGAACTAGATGATCTTTAAGGTTCCTTCCAACCCAAACCATCCTGTGATTCTATGAATTTGTAGGACTGTATAGGGATGGCTGGGTCTGTGCTGCCCTGTTAGAACTTCCTCCCAGCTGTGACCTAAAGGCTAAATGTTTTACCGTCCAAGTTGCTGAAGTTACTTTAGCTTGGCCAAGGGAGGGCTGTAAGGGAGGCTGAGCAGGTAAAGCAGGTAGAGCAGAGCTCTGGGTTTCTCAATCCTGCTTGAGCATCTCTGTTGACGTACGAGAGTTGCTGGTGCTGAAAGCAAAATAACACAAGCTCGACCACAAGTTCTGGAGGGAGATGCCAGACAAGAGAGTATCCCAGTTCCACTGACAGCTCCTTCATGCTGAGCCAGCAGAAGGCCAGGACTTGCCGGGTGGCCAGCACCGAGCAGGCGTGCAGCCCTGGTGACAAATCTCCAGAGTGACCAGCCTGGGTGGCAGGCACAGCTCTCGTAAGGACAGGTGCCAGCTGGGCATGCAGACAGCTGAGTGCCACACGGCTGCGTCCTCTGGTTTCCTGCTGCTGAGCTTGGTACTGGGCACCTCCTGCTGAGCCCAAAGCCAGTCTCCCCTCACGGCGCCCTTGGTCACCTTTTGCCTGGCAAAGCCTGGCCGGAGCACGGCGTGTACTTTGTTCCGTGTCCCTCGGATCTGCTCGGGGCCCTGGGAGCAGAAGCTGCAAAGAGAAGCTCGGGCACGAGGCACAGAGGGCATGAGGCCCACACGGGCCGGGCCTGCTGGCAGCGCGGGGCCTGCCGGGAGCCTGGGCCCTGTGCTGTGCCAGCTCCTTCCACACACTGCCCCGCTCTCTCCTCGGCCTGGCTCTGCTCTGGCTGGTGTGCACAGGCTGCAGGACTGGCTTCTGAGTAAGACTGGATTTTTTTGTTGGTTTGGTTTGGCTTTTTTCCTTCTCCCAGGGCAGCAGTGTCAGGCCTGGCCCGGTGAGCAGGGCTGTAGCAGCCTTTCCACAGGAGGCTGGGCGCTCTGCTGACACTGAGGGAAAAGTGGGGTTTGCTCTGGTTTGGCTTTTAATGAAAAGAAAAATCCTTTCCTTTCCTTTTCAGATCAGTGTTCTTTGTGAGGATATTAAACTGCCCTATCCTTCTGTACCCAGCCCTTTCCACAAAACGCTCTTCTGTACACATCTCTTAACAACTTGTCTTGTTTGTGTGAAGCATCTTAATTATAAAATAGCTCTGGGCTGCTGGCGCAGGCTGGGCAAAGTCATGCAGCCCTCCTGAGATGGATCCCCGTGCAGAGCAGTGCCATCATGAGAAAAGATCCTCTGGAGACGTGGCTGGAAGGGAGGCCTGGTGCTCTGCTTGGCTGGTGGCCCGAGGGCAGGTGCCTGAACAAGGCTTCTCTTTTTGGGGCTGCTAACAGCAGTGAAGAGGGCATCGTGGGCCTGCCAGCACAGCCAGGGTGCACATTATGGCAGGTGCAGGAGAGAGAACTGTGGGTGTGGAGAAGTGTGGGTGTAGAGAAACTTACTCAGTGGCGGGGTGAGGTTGGAAGGATGGATCAGGAAGAGCCAGAGGCACAGGTGTCACTCAGGATACTGGTGAGGTGGCTCCTGTCCATGTGCTGCTCTGGCATCACCCACGATCTTCTCCTGGGCACACCCTCTCTTGGTGGGGTGGTTGGAGCGTGGAGGGGTCTCCCAGAGCTTCTCACCCTCTGACACCCTCAGGAATTTATCACAAGATCCTGGAGCTCCATGGAATGACAGCCCTGGCATCTCCGGTGTCACGGTTCCTGTGCAGCAGCAACAGGAACAAATTTGTGTCCTGGATGAGGAGCAGTGGTCCTGACACCATCTGCCCCACTCTCACTGGATGTAATGCTCAATAGAGACAAGGAAAAAATGAAAGTTGCTGTTTGCCATCTGCTTCTTTAAATATAGGTGCCAACTCAATCCCAAACCTCAAGGAGGTGTGCTGAAAATATGGGAGTTCATGGTGAGGTCAGCCACAGGTCACAAAGCAGCAAAACACAGTCTGTGCCACCACGGGACAGGGAAGGAGGTTAATGTTTCACAGTATACTTAGCTGAGCAGCTCAGCTCTGTCAGTGTTTCACTTGGTAGAAATTATTTATTGACAAGAGGGGTTTCCAGACTGTCCCAAGGAAAATTCTTTGTGAAACTGTGTTTCTTTCAAGTTAAGCTATTAGGAGCATGGGTTGAAGACTGACCCAGGGATGCACACTCCTGTCAATCAGTTACATTTAGGAAAGGAAAGATTAAAAAACTCTGAGGCAGAGCCAAGCACTTAAAAGGAAGAATTCTTTGCACTGATTCCTGTGGAAAAATGCCAAGACAAGCCTTGTGATTTCCTGGACCAAGTGCAGAGAAATGAAATGAAAAATATGAATAGGCCAAATACTGAGATCCTCATTACAGAAAAGGGCCACTCAAGGGTACCTAAGATCTGGCCTCTCATCAGGGAGAGAAAATAATTGAGAGAGCTCTGGTTGCAGCTCAGCCATAGCCTTGTGCTCGGCATCCTCAGCAACCTTCTTTTTCCTCATCTGCCAGCTTGCTGTTCTCATGCCAATTAGGGAAAAAAAAAAAAAAGGAGCCAAAACTACCTGCTCTATTTTTAATCCTATTTGTCTGTAGATAAACTGCATGTTAGATGATTAATAGATCTTTATCACTTCATAAAGTTTCGACTATAAAAAGCCTACCCCTCTCTTTTGACTGTTAAATAACTATGTCAGCCTCGCTGCTGTTACTTGGAATCTAAATTAGACACAGCACTTCTGAGAGCATTTGTTAGTATCTCAAGTGGACCACGTGGCCTTGGCAGAGCCAGAGGGGAATTCATCCCTGTGTGTGGCCCGGGGGAAGCTCAGCTGCCCAGTTCCAGCTAGGAAGACCAAGCCATGGAGGCCGTGTGGGTAAGGAGAGGTTGGGCACAGCTCAGGCTGTGTTTGGCCATGCCAGGGCTGTACCCAGCCATTTGCATCTGCTGGTTGCACCTCCAGCACGTGCTAATTCAATTGGGATTTGCATGTGATGAGGGTTTGGGGACTGTGGTGCCAGCATGGCTCTTCACACTGACCCCTCTGCTCCCAGGGCAAGCAGGAATTTGCCTTTGTTTTTTTTTTTTCCTTTTTAACTAAGAGCAGAGGCTGGGATGGTGTGGCATTTGAGCAGGCGTTAGACAAAGCCTAAAAAAAACTTAATCTCAAAGGTACTCATCACCAGAGGCTGTGGCCTCTTCTGAATCAAGAGCAGGGATTTGGATTAAACTGGCAACTTCTGTCACTGAAAGAAGAGCAAATCTGAGCCTGGGCTTCTGCACCTCCTCACACTTTGCTCGCTGATGTGGTAGCCACCAAGCCCAGATGGAAACTGATGGCTGCCTATAAAGACACTTATAAAAGCTGTTGCAATCTGGGGTTTTATGGAAACTATTAAATCTGTCAGCTGGTGCAATCTGTACCTGAAAATGTTTATCTTCCATGACACATTCACCTTCAATTAGCTATTCAGTGGTTGCAAAGACTTTTTAGCCTTTGTCCACGTTTTTTCTTCTGATTTAAACTGGCACATCAGCCCAGGTGCATTGGATGGCTAATTCCAGCCTCACGTATTGGTTGTATCCACAAGGCAGGAGCAGTGGTGGAGCTGGAGGGGGGCTCTGCCAGGGATTAAAGCCAGTGTGGGAGGTCTGCTCCTCCAGCACCCCCAAAATCCAGGAAGGAAGAACCCAGTCTCTGCAGGACAATGTGTTACTGTAATTACTGAAACAGAGAAGAGGTATCTTCCTGCAGACCCTTGTCTTCTACTCCTGCAAGCAGCCTAGATCAATATTCCCCATGCCTCCAACATGTCCAGGGGCCTGATTCAGCTCTGTATTAAAACCTTTGGAGCTAGTTGTGAGGACCAGTTTTAAATGGTTACTTTGCTGGGATGCTGACAGTGGATAGGGAAAAGGTCTGGCGAGTGGTGTTTTCTGCAGTATATTAATAACAAATCATTTTGTACAGGATACAGTAAATAAAATCTTCATAACAGTCAGCTAAAAATAATATCAATGTTAACTCAGGTTGTCTGCAAACTTGTTCAGGAAGGATTAGGCTAACAAAATGAAAGGAGGGAGGAACATTTTTGCTTGAACAGGGAAAAGTAGAAAATTTCTGATGAAGAATTTACCTTGGTGTGCTGAGAACTGATACTACTGCATGAGTTTGCCATCTCCTAATGTTGTACTTTGTGTACTTTGTATTTTCATGCCAAGCACTAAACCGAATGCTTTTCTGTGGATTTGTTTTGCGACGAACTATTTGTTATTTAACCTCATGGCCATTTCTGGAGTCCATGTCTGTGTTTCTGGTTAAATGGTTGCTTATTACCTTTTTAGAGTTACATAGCCAGCAAGGCGATGCTCAGCCAGGGCTATCACAGGAACACTTTTAAGAAGTAAAAGAGGAAGGAGCTGTACAGAATTCAAAAGAAAAGCCCAACTTCCCAAAACCCAGCGTGCGAGAGGTGTGTTTATACTGAATTGTTGGATAAAGTTGTGCAACCCTATGTGCAACCAAGCATAGTCAGGCTGCCTCTCCTGCCAGGGATGCCACCCACATCTGTCTGGGTTATGCCTGCATCAGCTGTTTCCTCCAGCCCTCCACCTCGAGCTGAGCCTGCTGTTGCTGGGTGTTGCTGCCCTACCTCCAGCAGCTCCCCCAGGCTCCCCGGGGCTGCTCTCAACACCCCCAGACACTCCTGCTCCTGCTCAGGTCTCCTGACCTGCCCGTCCAGAGGCGCTGCATGCCTGGAGGTAAGTTAGCCCCATTAAAGAAGTGTTTTTAGAAATGTGTCTTTAGATAAATGGCAAAGTGCAGCAGTACTCAGCAATTCCCTGTGAGGGACTGCCAGGAGGGACTCCTGCAGGCAGCTCCTTGGAGGAAGTGCAGAGGCTTGCTGGAAATACTCTGAAATCCAAGGAACACCATGTGCAGCCCTAGAGCCCTGCTTGCTGGATGAGTTTGTTCATTAGGCAGTGGCTGCTTCTGAGACTAGAAACACAATTCGACTTGCTGTAGTAAAAGCAGGGTAATTTCTAGACTTCTTCAGGGACCAGTTTGCCCACTTTTACTCACGGGGTGATGAAAACAAACCTTCCCACTCCACAGCTCCTAATGCTCTCTCTGTATTGGTGGCCTGTTTTTCTGCTTGAGGACAGGGAGGGACCATTGAGTCACACACAATCTCGTGCCCTCCTCCTCTCATTTAAATATTAATATGATGAATTATTACTAGAGTAACAGCTGTGCACTACTCATATCACAGCAACATAACCTTCCCCTCCTCATCGCAGCACAGCTATTCCTGACTGGTGTTTTCTGGTTGACCTTCTCACTTCTTCTGGATGACTTTTTAAAAATTACCTTCTTAGTTCTGGTGTGGTATCGTTAGGATAATTGTTTGTTCTGTTCTTTCTGCTTAAATATTAATGATACTGAGGAAGTCAAAAGATAGCTGCAGTAATGGTAAGTTAAATGTCTGTGTGTATTCTCCCGTGAGATCTGTTTGTTTAGAAAGAAGTATAAAGATCAGCCTTTCTAACTAACACTTAGAAACATCTCTGTCATTTCATATTAATCAGCAAGTGTCTCTAGATAATTCAGAGAACAGCTAACACTGTCCCTAGAAGTACTAACATTGTCCCTAGAAGTCCTAATGCATTGCATTCTCTGTAGGAAAAGTATTATAAGAAAGACTGCTAATAAAACCCTGAGACAGCTCTGTACAGAGTGCTGAAAAGAAATGTTTGGCATTGAATAAAGAAGGGAGGGAAAGATAAAACACCATGAGTTAGCTCAATACAATTGGAAATAGCAAGAGAAAGCATTCCTAGGCAGATTTGGAAATGTTAGTAGATGTTTTGTGGGTAAAGGTCCTCTCTGCTGAGCACCTTTTGCATGGTTCTCGTGTTTGTGCATGTGTGTGTGTGTGGTTTACAGACCCCCAGGTTTTCTCCTTGAAAAGGTCTCTGCTGGGAGTACTCGGATGTTGCAGAAGGGTTTGTTGGTTGTGCAGCACTGCTGAGCAGAATGTAATGCCAGCAGGAGTGCAGAAATCAGGGTTACTGGATTGGCTTGTAGTTAGCATTGCATGAAACTTTTTGCCCTTGTTGCTTAGGGAGAAAAAAATCTGAAATGCTCTTACAAAGATTTAAAAATTATATGTCCATATTTTCATTTGAAAGTTCTCATTTTAAAACTGTGTTTTAGTAAATCATTGCTCTTAAAATACAAAATTTCAATTTTAATAAAATGTTGCTTTACTGGGGGAGTGGTAAGAGCTCATAAATACAATAGAAAACCTAAATATTAATCCAAATTTATAAATGATGCCTTTCTTTTCCCACCCATGATGAAATCAGTAGAAGCTTTTTTTCCCCAATCGGCCTGACCAGTGACAAGAGAAAGGGAGGCAGGAGGGCTCTGCTGCCAGAGAACTCTTCCCACTCCAAACCAGTGTCTAAGCCCGTGCCTGGCTGGGGGCTGAGGAGAAGAAAGAATGCAAAGAGAGTGCTGCAAACTGTTCCCAAGTCCCTGACTGCTCTGATACCGTGCTAAAAGTAGTGCTGTAACTGCTGAATGATTTTGCCACTCTGTTTTTTTCTGAACAAGTACCTAGAGGAACAAAGAGCCTCATCCTGACTGTTTGCAATTCCTACTGCAGCTGGCAAAAGTAAAACCAGGGACTGAGATGTGTTCAGTACCACCCATATATGTGTGTGTGTGTGTATATATATATATATATATATCGTTGGGGTTTTTTCCCTTTGTGTTCTGTACCCTCTAAAGTTTGTGGGACTTAGAAAAACTTTTGTTCTCTCACTTTGCCATCAGGGATGTCTTAATTCTCGTGCATGTTACTGTACTGCAAATTATTTGGCAAAAATGCTGCTTTTATAAAAAGCCTTGAGAAACTTGGAGCGTATGCCCCAGACAAAATCTCCTTTCAAACAGTCCCTTCAGATGATTATCTGCAGTGATTGCAAATGAACCTTGTAGCAATCTCGTAACAACTGTCCTCGTGGACGGAAGAGAAACCTGCTGTCAGAACTACAAATAATTTACGTAACCCAATTTAAAGCTCTAACAAAATGTTCCCTGTTAAGAGGATTGTTATACTTAACGTGTGAGATGAAAATGCTTTCTGAAGGTCAGGAATGCACAGAAGATAGATTAGATCTCTTGAAAAGACAAAAAATGGGTTTTTACCAGAAGTTTTTCCTCTGTCAGACTTTCAACTTGGCATTCTCAGAGACTTACATAAGTGCAGCTTTATTCCTGCAAACGCTGTGTTTGCTCTGCAGAGGGAGAGGAGCCTCAGAGCTTCAGGACAAGTAGAACCAAAGGTAGACTCAGGGTGGGGGGGACTCAGGTTATTCCCTGTGTCTTTCAGATCTATTCTCAGGTTTCTTTCACCAGCAGCAGCATAAATAAAAGCTTGTTTTAAAGAACACAAGGGCGGGTTTGGGGGATTATTTCCTAGACTCTGCCTGCCACGGCGGCCAGCGTGGTGCTGGAGGGCTCTAGGCAGTCTGTGTTGCTGAGGCAGGTGAGATTGAACCCAGGCAAGGCATCTGGGCAAGGAGTGCTGCTCTCCTGGTGTTCCGTGACCTGGTTGCTTCTGCTCAGTTGGGAGTTAATGGAAAACTGTCAAAGAGACCCACAAAACCTGAATTCGTCATATTGGAAACAGCTTTGTGAGGTCTAGTTTTTCTTAATAGGATTTAGGGGGTGCGGCATGACTTGGAATGCTTCTCACATAGGATACAATGAAAAGAAAATGAAATTACAGCCTCTGTAACCATCAGAAAGCTGGGCTAATGTTGACATTCTCCTCATCCCCTGCACACATGTGGTTTCTGCCCATCTCTCCAATCAGCCAGAACCTGAGATTACGGAGAAGCCAATGATGGAGAATATTTAAACACTCAGCTCCTCATCTCCTTCAGTGCTGCATTCCCCTCATGGTTGGGGGAATCTCTCCCTGTAGCTCTGTGTCCCCTGCCTGCCCTGGCACTGGCTGCCCCCAGCCCTGCAGCTGTGAGGAGTGTGGGTCTGCACCAGGACACCGGGCAAGCAGCAGGGTTTGGGTGGTGAGAGAGGCTGTGTGGCCACGCATTGCAGCAAAAGAATAGGAAAGAACTTTGTCCCGGAGAGTGGGATATTTTCTTACAGCCTCCTGCTTTGCACTGCTGAGGGCCTTTTCCCAAAATAGGTGCGTGAAGGGGAAGGGAAGCTTGAATAGGGTGCCCTGCCTCACAGCAGCAGGTGCCCCTCGCTCCCTGGCAACCTGTGCTCCCCCAGCAACCTGTCCCCCACCCGTGGGGAGGGCACCGACACGGACATTGCTTCCTCAGAAACACTCTGGGCCACTTTTTTTCCTCCTTAAGCCATTGCTGTGTAGCAAGGCTCTTTTACCACCACCTTCCTCGACAGCCAGCGGCTTTCTTGGCTGGGAATATCAGAAAGCACCTGGGACAGGTGAGGCAGCCGGGTGAGCTCTGTGAGCATCCTGGGGAGGTGAGGCAGCCCGGGTGAGCTCTGTGAGCACCCTGGGGAGGTGAGGCAGCCCCTGTGAGCTCTGTGAGCACCTTCTGCTGGGGGAGAACCCGTGCCTGTGCCCGTGCCCATGCCTGGCGGAGGAACGGGGTTGGGGAGAGGTTGCACTTGAGGGGAGCAGTGTGACAGCACTCGGGCACCTCCAGCATCCTGGCGGCTGGGGCAAAGTTCTTTTGGTAGCCCCTGACTTTGCTGATGGCTGGTTCTTCAGATGGAAACATTTTGGTGCCAGGTAGATTTCCAAATCTGGACTTTGCTGGAATGTTTAGCTCATTCTACAAGAACTGGGGCAGAGGAGATCACTGGTTTTGCCCTACTTAAAAACAAGCAAACAAAAAAAAGTTTTTAAAACACCCTTGCCGTTTCAGAAGAGGAGGGCACTCTTGCAATCCACAATCAAAAATGTTTTATCTTTCTTGGTGTTGGCGAACTGGAGAGCTCAGGTTTTGCAGACTGGGAGATCTGTTAGCAGCTAAATTCCCGTGCTGTGAGTCCTGCTGTGCTCTAGCCCACACAGCTCCTGAACAGACATTTTCCTGTGAGTGTATCCACAGGTTTCTGCAGGCTAAATTGGGATTAAGCACCTTAATTGAATTTAAGTGGACTGTTCCTCCCATTTACTGCTTTTAGCAGCTCCTCCTGGCTCCAGCAGCTGCCTGACTCATGTGTGAAAGAGACACGGACCGAACAGATAGGGAACTTTTAAGAAATAGGCTGGGAGAGAAAGCTTGTAAAAATGAGATTTTAACTGGACAGGAGAAAAGAAAATAGAAGCCAGGAAATGGGAAGAGACTTGGAGAAACTAGATGGGCTCTGAGAGGGAGTGGAGGGACTGGCACAGAGGGTGTGCAAACACAGCTACTCAGGGTGTACAGGCTCAGCTACTCGGGGGCTTCTGGTGCTGGGCAAAATCAGAACTGCCTGGAAAAAGCCTAGAATAACTTGCAAACTGAGAGTTCAGAGCTTTGGGGATCTGTACTTGGTGCCAGGACCAAGGACTTTGAAAAGTGATTTGAAAAGTTGAACAGTGGAATAAGGTTTCAAACCTTTGCAAAACCCAGTTCTAGTAATATTAAATCTGCTATTAAGGGCTACTTTGACCTTCTTCTTTTGTGACTCAGTTCAGAACAGTGGGAATAATAATATTCTGACATTCTTGCAGATGGTAGAAATTAATTTAATGGTTATTTGGAGAGCCTTTAAACCCTGGTGGTTCTGTCCTCAGACTGGGGCAATATGGGATGAGTAGCACCCAGGGCAGTACACTGATTTTGGTTTATTTGCTATCCAGTTGCCAGTATTCAGGTGAGAACTGTCTTGTGCACTGAATGAAGGAGAGCACTGAGCACTTGTGAGGAGAAAAAGGCCTATCTGCTCCTGCAGTGAAGCTCTATCAGAGCAGATAGAGCTTGTTCTGATTGCTGTGACTGTCCTGCCACGTGCAGCTCCCTTCCAAGGTCAGACAAGTTTACTAGCTGTCATGAAAGCCCAAATTCCCATGTCCTCCTGCTATCTGAAACATTCAGCAATCAGAAAGATAACTCTTCTTGTTCCTCTGTGTGAAAAGATTCAGAAGTTTCCATTCCTGCCCCTGCTTCCCTTGATTTCAGCAGGCCCCGCAGGTTCTTTGTTGACATTTCTCAGTTGACAGCATCCTGTTCAAGCCCTGCCTCTGCCTCCCTGCTGCCTAGCAATGATTACGTTGTTATTGTTTACCAACAAACCTCTCTGGACCTGGGATGATAAACACGGGGTACAGGGCAGTACTTTGATCACAAACTGTACGTGTAGTCCTTGAATCAATTTTACTACAAGCAAATGAGTTGCCTTAATTATTTAAACAGGGGTATTATCACAAACCATAATAATCTCACTTTACTCTGTACTTCTAGGAAGTAGCTAGCTAGTCCCTGCAGTTGTGGAAATACCAGCTTGGGTAGTCTGTCAGGAGAAAATAAACAGCTGACATCTCGAAACCTTTGTTGGGTTGAGGGGGAAATCACCACCTTGGGTTTTGATGAATATTGTGCTGTTTTGTGAAGTCTCTGTAAAGCATCTCTGGCAGACAGGCTGGGGAGTGTTAAGCCCTCCTTGGAGCAGCCCTTGGAGCAGGATGGCTTGGGCAGTGGGGATGAGATTCCCAGTCCAGCCCTGGCAGTACAGTTTGACTCTGAAAGCAAGGGCTGAGCCTTCTGTCTGTCCTTGATTACTGGGATTTACCTTTTCCAACACAGAAATCAAGGCTAGACAGGCTGTCCTGGAAAAGTTAACAGCAAGAAGAAGCTGAGAGGTTTGTGAGCTGCAGTCTTACCCCTCTGGGCCACCATTTCAAGACACGAGAAGAGTTTGCTCACTCTTGTCTGGTGGCTGAGCTGGTTCTGGATTGCTTTGGTGGCCAAGTCAGGACTCCCACAGTGCAGCCTGGCCTTGTCACTGCCACTGCTGAACACGAGTGAAAGGGTTTGTGCCTGACCTCCGTGACAGCTGGTTTGTGGTGCTGTGAGCTGGGGACATCAGATGACACACAGGAACCCTGCAGCAGCTCTTGCTGTCAGCCAGGGCAGTGCTGGAGGAGGTCGTGGAGCACACGTGAACACTCTTATCACGTTGGAGTCTGCTGAATTGCAGCAATCATGAGAACTATTGCAGTCAGAGCTGGTCCAAAGGTTGGAACTCATCTTCTTTGAGTCATCTTGATTGCTTTTGTTTTGGGAGCGTCCTGATTAAACAATAAGAAAAAATATGAGATAGTGGTTAGCAACTTATTGTGTTTACTAAAATAGGTTTATCAGGAATTGTTTTTATTTTAATTGAGGCTTAAATGGTTGTCTGGTGTTTCATAAAACACAAAGAATGAGGAAGGAATATCTTTTTCTTTTCAGAAAGTATAACTTCTGGGTGCACGGGGTATCTCTTAAGTTTTCATTCAACAGTTTTTGACTGTTGGCTTTTGCAGTTGAAAACTGTTTAAAGGTATGCTGGAGATAAGAGAATGCTGATGCACTTATAAGCAGAAGATTCCTCTACCTTTACCTTTCCTAATTACAGCTCACTTGCAGGGTAAATCCTGCTCTTTATGTAATGAAAGAACCTCTCAGTATAACCATTCAGTAAATGTTCACCTCTATGAGATAACTTTCTGGGCTGAGGACTGCTTCCCAGAGCTTCCCCAGCACTGGGGTGTCCAGTGGAGGCATTTCTGAAAAGAATTAAGGTCATGGAGGTGCCAGTTGGACCAGCTGGCACTGGAGCTCCCACTGAGCTCTGCAGAGGCTGCCAGCCTTGCCCACCTTCTCCCATCCTCTCCTCTCCTGCACACACACTGTGTGTCTATGTGTTAGTATCCACTAACAAGTGGATTTGTTTTTCTGTCCTGCGGTGTATCCATGGACAGATGAATATTTCATTTGTCTAGCCCTTAACTGAAAAAGTTTGGGATGACCACTTTCAGCACTGCTGTACCTCTAAGAGAGGTAATAAATCTTACATTTCCAAAATAACAAAAGATTCAGTCAGATTTTTTGTCTTTACTGAAAAAAAAAAAAAAAAAAAGAGAGTTTGTTCTTCAGACTTGCAGAAGTGTAGACCATGGGTAAAATGAATTACTCAGTACAAAAAATGTGTCATGCATTATTTATTCCTTCCCTAGGTAGGAGTGCTCCTAGGCCCTTCTGTCTGTCAGAAGAACAGATAACTCAAAAATCCTGGCTAGAAACCATCCACTCCTGAAAGCAGGATGCCTCCGAGGCACAGGGATCAAATACACCATTCTCTCCTGAAGCAAAACCTCAGCAGGAGTCCCGGGCAAGCCCCTCGATGCTGTCTGGGGAGGAGAGCACTGGGAGGGGGTGATGGTGTGCCATGGGCTGGGGGGTGTGATGGTGTGCCATGGGCTGGGGGGTGTGATGGTGTGCCAAGAGCTGTGTGCCTGCTGCTGGTGCTCTTCCCATGCCCAGTGCAGAAGGGAGACCCGTCCTTGTGGGAGTTGTTACTCCTCACATCTGCCCAGGGTGGTTTGTAGCTGTTCTGAAGTCCTGTGCCAGAGCCAGAAAAGATGAGAGAGGCCTGCAGGTTCTGTTTCAAGGTTGTTGATTATTTCTTATCTCTCAGCTGGCCCTCAGCTTCAGCTGTGGTCTGAGTGCCACCTAAACCCTGCAGGAACTGCCCCTGCTCGGGCAGTTCTGTCCCTTTTGTGCCTGTATCCCAATCCAACCTCTGCCTGAAACGTTTTATTATTTACTGTCATTTACCAATACATTCCCACCAATTCTAACATGTCATTTTCTACCTTTGCCAATCCGAGCTTGCCATCATCACCAAGAAACATGGAGGAGAGAGGAGAAGAAGGAAAAGAGTGACCACACCCAAAATCCTCCATTTTGACTCCTCATTCCTCATTTAAAAAATCTAAATTCTACATTTTCACCCTGTGGTAAATTAAGCTACTAATATGCTTCAAACTGCGTTTTTTTGTAGTTGTTCTCGTAATGTTGGTAGTTTCTCCCAAGGGCTGTAATCAAAAACGGTATTATTTTGGGCTTTCTGCCAGGGTCTGAGACCCTCACACTAAGGTCTCCAACCCCCCAGGGCAGCCAGAGGCATGTCCTGGACTCCAACACGTCCTCACCTGCTTGGAGGCCTGCAGGATGCTGACCTGTAATGTGGGAGTGTGGAGGGGCTTAAAGGCATCCCTCTCTGGACAGACTGACTGCAACAGCACAGCTGCTGGCCAGCCACACTGTGTGTTTCTCAGGGATTTAGCAGCCCTCCATGTGGAGCACATTGTCCAGTCACCCACGGTGCCCCAGCACGGCAGGCAGAGGGCTGGGAGCTGCTCTTAGGAAAAGGAGCCAGCCTGGTACTGCAGCAGAAGGTTGGAGTCTCTGTGTGAAGGTTACATCTGTTCAAAGTTTTGTCATAAACTTAAGAATGCTGAGAGTTTGTCCCCTGTCCCAAATAAAGCATTTATTGGGGGTTAAATTACTGTGCTTTATCTTCGTGGGAGCTGATAGAAACAGAATGAGACCAGGAGTTAATGTTGTGTTGTGTATTACTACTGCAAGGAGTAACAGGGAGTTCTTCAGATGAGAGGAATAGACACAGCTTAACCTCTAGGCATCTGTTATTGGAGCCCATTTAAAGCACTTTGAGTTGGAAGAGACTTTGCTGAAGCTAATGGGAAATGCCAGGGTAGGAAGATGATCCCAGTGTTTGGCACCAGTCAGAGCCTGGACAATTTCCAGTGTGTGTGTTGGCATTTATAGCATGTAAGGAGAGTGTCTTTTCTCCCCAAGAGTAAAAGACAAAGCGAGTTTAGACAATTCTGGTCAGTTTTTCCTCTTCAAAGGAGAAATTAATTTTCTTGTTTCTCATTGTAGTGCAATTGCAAGAAAATACTTTTTGCTTGAGTTGCAATAAGAGGTCTTATGTTTCATAAGCCTAATACCCTTTATAGCAAATGATGCTTCTGTGCATTAATTTTTTCCCCCTGTGTAGCAGCCAGTGGTGCAAGTCTTTCTTTCCTCAGCACTTCAAACAGTTGTCTTCTGTAGAGTGGCCTGAGATCTTGCATCATTTCCTGTCATCTATCCAAAGCTATTTATAAGACGTCTGCTGATTCTGGCACATGAGCAAAACCCAGTTTTCATGAGAAAACAAATACTTTGGAAATGGAATCCCTCCCAGCAAGTGACTCAAAACTGCTGAGAAAACCTGAAGCAACCCTGAAAATCTTCATAAAAGCTAGGACATAAATGGTGTTGGGGAATATGGGAAATTGAATAGTCCCATATGCTTTTAATGGAAATCTTTAGAAATAGATGGTGCAAGATGCACTAAGAAATTACAGAGTATTAAGGGAGAGGAGGCGTTTCCAAAATATATTTGTTAGCAAAATGAAAACTTTGGGTTTTGCTGTCTGACAATACAACAGAAGTGACTCAAGGTAGCTTTGCAATGCTGAGTATTCGCCGTGTAATTTGATGGTAGACGCCCTATAAAAAGTCCCTACTTTTTGATATTTCCTAGATTTTCAATCTCTTTAGCTTCGGGAGGCCGACTGGGGCAGGAGTCTGGCAGGGGCAGTTGCAGTCCTTACGTGAAGCAGTGTGCTTCCATCCAACCTGCTGCTTTTGCTAGGTGCTGTTTGGGGAATCCTGAAAAAGGCTGTTGGCCACAGCCAAGAGGCACCCTGAGCAGCAGAACTCATTTCAGCCTCCCACAGGCTGGCACCTGCTGACCCTGCTGGCACCACATGGCCCTTTCTCATCAGCCAGCATGTGCTTGCCTGTGACACAGCTCCATCCCTGCACCAGGGCACTCCGGGCACCGCTGTGTGCAGGGCAGATGGAATTGCAGGGTGGCCTTGGCCTGAGCAGTCACAGAGGCACCCTTCCACAGAGCCCGTGCATTTGTATGGAGCTATGCCCCCTGGAAATGTATCTCAAGAGGATTCTGGTGTGGGTGAAAATGTTAGCGAGTGTTAGTCCAATTTTTGCTTCCCTGTAAATGACAAACTCTGCAGCACCAGCTGTATTTACAATCACACCAGAGGCTTTATGTCTGTAATGCAATAGGAATCAAAATGTTACTTGTAGGAAGGTTTACAGTGCTATGAGAATGAACAAGAACAGCTCTACATAGCAATATGTGTATTTCTGCAATTAAATGCAATAGTTCTACAGAAACACAGGATTGTTCTATATAAATCCATCATCAGGCCTTCATAACTTGTGAGCTGTTTTCCAGTAGGGATCCAAAACCAAATGCATTTTTTGCTGAGAGCAGCCAGTCCTGCTTCCAGGGCATCTCTCCACCTTGGAGTACTCAAGGTATTACAGATATTTAAATAATATCTGCTGTCTTTCAGCTCTAGCAGTGCTTCAGCTGCTGCAGGAACCAGCACAGAGGCCTCAGACAATTGTGCTCTGGTGCCACATTGGTTGGCAGATGTGTTCTCCTAAGCACCTCACTTGAGGCTTTGGAGGTGAGGATGAGGATGGTGCCTTGCTGAGGGTCTGAGTGGGGAAGAACTGAATTCTCTTGCACCTGAAGTGCTGGGACAAAAACATTTGGTGCTTCTTGTTTCCACTTCACCCCACGCTTTGCCTCGTCCTCCTGTAGAATATTTTTCAGCTGTAGATTCATCCACTGGCTGGATCTACAGCCTGGCTCCAGCAGAGCTCCAGTGTCCCATGCTGGGAAGTTAGGAGCAGCTTGGGTCACTTGGAGCACCCGAGTGTGAAAATGTTGGTACTGGTCATCCTTTAAAAAATTAAACCCAACACACATACTGCCTTAATTGCCTGCCTCAGTAAACTTCTCAACACGTTTGCTGTTCTGTGCAAGGTAAACCACTGAGGAAACAATGAAAGGCTGAGAATCTGGGGGAGCTCCAGCCTTACACACAGAGGGCCAATGCTTCCAGTGGTGACCCAGCTGCAAGGCAAGCTTTCAAAGCTTTCCTCTTCTCTCTTTATTGACGTGGCTTTGCCAGCTCCTGCTTTAGGCAGCTGCTCTGTCCCCTGTGCTCAGTGTTGTTTAAAACACAGAAGAAGTAGGCAGTGGAATTGCCTGACTTAATAAACTGTGTGATATTAAGCAGGGGGCCTGCATGCAGCCAGCTGTGTCCTAGATCACTGATGATCTACCAAGGGGGAAGGATGACTTGTTCTCAGTGTTTAATGACTTTCTGTCCTACAGAATTTCCCAAGTATGTCACATAACCCATTTATTTCTAGCCTCAAAGCTGAACATCTTCTGTGACTTTCTTCTTCCACCTCCATTTGCCCTTTGTACTTCGCTGCCTCTGGTTTGAATTGGTCTCTGTTAATGGTCTGTGTCCATTGTTTCACACAGGAATGAAGATCTTAGGGTATGGGTTTTTCCTTTATTCCAAGTCTTCTGTCGTAGTTTCTTTCCTGATCAGAATGTACGTGGTACAAATCCTGCTCCAGCAAAGCCAGGTCCATCCAAGCGAGCCCAAATGAGGTGATAACACATTGTCTGTGCCCAGGCAGCTCTGCCTACCACCAAGCAGAGTTTAAATAAAAAGGGATCTTGACACAAACATTTGTTAAAAGTTTTTAAGATGGCAACTTCTGTGTGGTTATCTGATAATAATACTGATAAGAATTATATTTTAAAATTTATTGGGAAAATTTTAAGGTCTGCTAATCCAGAGAGTGAATGCTTGTTAGAAAAACGTGCTTGTGTTTAAAAGAACAAATAAAAAAACCCCTGTGTCCATTATGGCAAGGTAGAGTCTGACATTTCCAGGAAATGAAGGTGCCCAGGAAAGGAAGCTACCTGAGCTGTTGGGTTGCCAGTGAAACTGAAATTTTTCTGTGCTGTTTGTGCTGAACATCAGCACTATGAAACTAAGCTGGAAGAGCAAGTGGTTTGTAAAGGTTTTGCTTAACACCTGCAGAGAACCAGGCTGATTGGAAGAGGCAGCAGTTAAAGGAGATCCAAACTGTTAAAAACTCTTGGGATCTGTGCCAGGAAAACGAAATTGTACTTCAGGGCTCAGAGCACAGATAAGCAGGAAAAAGCCAAGGAGACAGCAGAAACTGAGTGTTTCTTGAACCTCTCCCCATTCCCTTTTAATAAGTAGATTTTTTCTTTAAACTCATGCCTATTCACATGCAAAATTCATCTTAGACTTTGGTAAGAAATATGTTCAGTCCTTAAAAATGTATCCTAGGACACATTTCCCTTTTGGGAGGACGTGTAAGTCAAGCAGTGAAACTGAGACAAAAGCCTGGAGCTGCCAAGTTACCTTGGGCAACCTTTTCAAATCATCTCCAAATCTTTCTTCCCTTGCCAATCATAATGGGTGTGGACACTTAAAAATACTTCGTTCCCTTTTATGCCACAAGTAACAATTCACGCACAGGACTGAAATATTACACTGGAATTTACTGTTTGATCTTTTTGAACTTGGCTATAATAAATGAATCATTGCTCCAGTTCTAATTCTTTTTTAATTGCTGGTCTTTATGACCTTCGAAATCCAGTTCTCCTCTTGTTGTGCATTTCACTGGCAGTTAATATCTGCCAGTGTTTTAGAATGGGTTGGTATCATCCAGCATATCATCCACGTGCTACGAAATTGCATCCTTGTGGGAAATGTGGAAAAAAATTGTCACTCTAATTTATAGCCTAATCAATAGGATATTAAAAATCTGGAAACAGATTAGCAATTTGATGGATTGGATAGTTATAAATTGTCAGGTGACACACAATTAAATTCTGAGCAACTCTCATGTGTATTGTAATTCTATAAATAGTGAGGCTGAAGACAAGTAACATTCCTGCACCATGCCCTTCCTTGTTGCATGATTTTCCTCAAGACTGAAGGATCTCATTCACTAAATCCTACCACGAACTACACTCTTGGAATGGGAGAAAAGAATTTGGAGGGGAACAAAAAGAATGCAGCTCATGACTTATGAATTAAGAACCCAGAAACTGGTGGCAGTTTTGGGCTATGGGAGATGAATGAGTGAGCGTGTGCCACCCAAGTGAGGAAGCTTGGTGCTTGCTGCAAACCTCCTCTGTGTTTGTTAAACTGGTTTTCAGACAGTCTGGGCTGCTGCAGAGCAAACTCCATGGATGCACAACTTCTCCACCTGGCTGAATTGACACCGGGCACATTGGCAAGTAGTCCCAATGGACACAGATTATGAGTTCTCCAGGTGCTGTTTCAAGGATGTAATATAACATTTTTCTTACTTCAGCACTCTAGAATCTGAGGATCAGCTTGCTCTTTTGTTGCTCATAATGAAAATACTTTGTATGGATGGAGGGATTCTTTAATTAACTAAATAGCTCTGGATTTAGACATACAGCCACTGCTGCTGCTGCCTTTTTTTAAGCCCCAAATCTCTTCCTTTAATTCAAGTAAAAACTCCTCTGTGGCTTGGCTCTGGTTGCCGTCCTAACATCACCTCTTCCAAATATGCACTCCGGCAGTTTTTTCTTTATGGAGTGTATTTAAACACAGCCCTTCTGGAGCAGCAGTGCTGTAATCTTCCAGCTCTGTTTTGCTGGGTGGGCAGAAGGACTGCAGCTTTGTTTCTGACTTTTCTGTACTGTTGGCAGCATGGTGAGCTGCCTGTCAATTAGCAATTGTAATATAAAGTGTCAGTTTGGTTACTGACTTCTGTATGTGTGCTCTTGGTACAGAGCTGTGCCACCACATGCCCAGGTCACCTCTCCTGGTAGTGGGGTCGGTATCAGAGCTAGCAGAGCATCTGACTAATTGAAACAGAGAATGTTTGGCTGCATAACTGAAGAGAGGTCAAAAGTTACTCTAAAAACTTTAGAAAAGCTGAGTAGGGAGATCCTTGGATGTTGATGTATGACTTGTTTATTAAAAAAAATTAAAGTTACATGATCTAAAAGTGCAAGGGTCAATTGGATGCTTCTGTCCAAATGGCAGCAGAGCAATAGAGCCCTATTGCATATAACTTCTGTCCTAGTACTAGCTATAAATAACCTCTGTTTAACCAGCGAAAATGAATATTAGTTGTTTTATCACTTTTTGAGTCATCCTGCACTGAAAAGGCATAAGGACTGCAGTAGGAAAACTGCACCCTGCCTTGACAGTTGTACTGAAACTAGGTTACTAGAAGCACAAGGCTCTTCTGATACCCAGAGGCTTGGTGTCCTGCTTCTCTCTCCCTACTAAGACTGCTGTATAAAAGTCTCAGGGGGAAAAATGTAAAGTTTCCATTATTTTTCTTTATTTTGCTGTTGTGCTTTTGGGGAAAAGCAGACTGTTAGTGCCTCTGTTAAGGGAGATGCTATAGCAAGAGAAAAATCCTGTGTGGTCTCTAGAGGTGACAGCAATGGCAAAGATCTGTAGATGCTCGTGGGGAGAACACTCAGATCCGCCATGGCATTACGACTGCAGCACATCTGAGCCCAAGTGTCACCTTCGGAGAAAGGAGCTGCCTGCGCTGCGCCCGCCTGTTGCCTTCCAACTGTTGTGGTTCCTGTGCCTTGCGGGACGTTTGGTGACGGGCCGCTCGCACGGGGCGCACCCAGGCGCTCCCGGCCGCTCGCTGTTGGAGCCCCGCACACCGACAGCTGCGGGACCGCGCTCGACCGGCGGGGCCCCTCCCGCTGCCGCTGCTCCGGCTGCCGCAGCGGCCCCCGCGCCGGGCAGAGCCGCCGGTGCACGCCGCTCCACCCGCCGCCCTTCTGTGCTGGGTTTGCCTCGGCCGTGCTCCGACGCTGCCGAACCGCCCGGGCCAGCTGGGCACAGCGGGAGCGCCGCGTCTGAGGCCGGCAGGCGAGGCGGTGAGGTGAGGAGAGCCGACGGGATGCCGTGCGGGTCAGCCCCGCCGG
>VYXC01000523.1:110727-132471 GCA_013397175.1 Platysteira castanea
CTTTTTATATAGATTTGCGTGTGTGTGTATATATAAAAATAACGTCGTCACAGCATTGTGTGTTTATAAACCAGTTACAAATTCCGGAAAGTGGTGGCTTAAAATAGAGGTGCATTTTGGTTTGGCAATCGCGTTCAGAAAATGTGTGCTCCAAAGCTAAAATGGGAACTTTCATTTCAGCCCTTTGCTCAAGCTCAGTCCTTGCTTGCGTGGTTGTTATCTTGAATTCACTCTTGACTGGTTACCTGTTCAGTGGAACAGCAGATGTTAGCAGGTCTGCAGAGCTGCAGGAGGCTGTGGTTAGCTGATGGTGGGCTGTTTCTGGGGAGTTCTCATTATTATTATCTAAAGGGAGAGCCAAACCGTTTTTAAACACGATACAAAAAAAAGTACACTGGGTTCTTGTGTGTTTTTACAGATCCTTCAGAAGATTTATAAACTAATAGTAACATTTGCTTACTGCCAGCACCGAGTTCCCTAAACAGTGTGGGGAGCAAGTAGGAGGCTTTAGAAAGCAGCAGTTTCGTGAGTTGGACGATGACTCACTCTGCCTACTGACTGCAACGTGGCTGATCTAAAAAAAAGTTCTTCTGTGCCCCGTATATTTTTTAGTCAAAGGGATAGTACTTAGCAGGTTGTATAATATGTCATTAGTCATTCTTGGTCTTTCTCCTGTGAGTAATAATTTGATCATTATATGGTCAGCGTAATCTAATTAACTGGTATCTTTCAGTCTTATTTGTATTTCTGACAAAGTAAACATCTCATACCTGACTGTTTCGGTGTACATCCTGTTTCCTGAGAACTGTGATAAATCCACGTGCAGGAGCCGAGCGTGATTCGAAGGGGCTGCTTGCGCAATCCTGAAGCCGGTCAAGTGTGATGATCATCACTAGGGATGATTTCAAAACCCCTCTGCGGGTCAGTTCTGTTACCCTCTCCCAGGAGCTGACCCATGGTAAAACCATCGTTGTAAACCACTTAAGAAACGGGTATCTTTGTGTTTCCCTCTTTGAACTTTGCGTTTAAAGAAGGAGAAGTAAAAGTATCACTTATAAAAACCCGGTAGTCTTGAAAAGGTGACAGCCTAGATGAAAATGTCAGTCCCTGCGTCAGCAGGCTGTTCAGCGCAAATTGGGATGATAAACCCCCCCTTTTTTATACAATAGTCCTTTATATGTTTCAAGTGGCTGGAACATGGGATTAAGTAATTTGCTCACTGATAGGAAGTTTGTAGCAGGATCAGGTCAAATGAAGGCTTGGTTGCTTCTGTTGTCAGCATTTGTTTTCTTAGCTAAATCACTCTGTGGAGATCATTGCATGCTCTCTGAAAGCATTGTAATTAGTGGTCACCTAGTGAAAGGACCGGTGTAAACTGATGATTAAAAATGCATCATTTCAGAGATACAGAGTGAAAATTTGAGGGCTCCTACTTCAGGAAGCCAGTGAGGCATAGCTCCCTTTCTCCCTGAAGCAGTCCTTTCATTGCTGCCTTCAGTCATGGCTGTAGGGGCTAAGATCTGAGGTGTGGCAAAGAGATGGCAGATCTCAATCTTTGCTGCTGATGGGCATCGTTTTGAATCTGTCCCTGGGCTGTTTAATGGAACTTGCTAAAAGAGAGGTTCCAGATGTGTCACGCAGCTGGTGCAAACAGTTTCGGTATTGCTGCATGCTGAAGGCATCAGCAGTGTGAAACAATAAGCCTAATTATGAGGCAGAATACAACTGGTTGTAGATGGTCCCAAGGATGTAAAATACAGCTTATTGCAGGTCAGTTGAACAGAGGCCTTGGACCTCGAGTTAGCATGAAATTTGTAGTATTGGTACAAAAATTAATTTCCATAACAACTGGGGTTGTTGGAATGAAAGGTGAATGGGGTGATGCAAACTCTTACAGGCAGCAGCTCGGAGTGAGTGAACCTGAAAGTAGTACATGTGAGTGAGAAAATACTTTCGAGTTTAAAAAAGGTTGAAAATCAAGAGGCTAGACTTCTGGGGTTTATAATTGTGAATAGGGTTGGGTAGTCGCTGATGCTGTCCTCTTTAGGATAAATTTTACTTTTGTTCTTTAAGTAAATTCATGGGTATTTTAAAGGGGTCCTCACTCTAATGTCTTTATCTTGAATTTTTACCAATATTGTTTGGGGGAAAATAATAGTGTTACCTCATAGTGTTTGTACTGAGGCTATAATAACCCTTGTAAAACACTGGTTAAAATTAGGACTCTTGCCAGTGCACAAAGAAAGGAATCTTAAGGCAATCTTAAGTCCCAAGTGCTGAGTAGAGAAAGCTCTGAAGATCCCCCTTCTGGCAGGGTGCACCACATCAGTAGAGAGCAATGCTTTTTCAGTTCAGAAATACTGCATTTAGTGATCTTTATTTAAAAAGAAAAACTGAGTGGAGGGTATCATATGTTTCCTTCTTCCCTGTGTCATGCTCTGTCCACATACCTGGGGGTAGGTGGTGTGTGGCAGGAGGGGACGAGCCAGGGAGAAGGGGCTGTGTCCTGGGGACAGTCAGGCTTGAGCCTAAGGAAGGGTCATATTGAAATGTGTTGAAACAGTATTGTTTCTGTTTGCCAGTGTGCCTTTCTTTCCTTTTTTTTCTTTTTCTCTATGCAATTCTGATTGCTTTAGTGAATTGAGGCCATTATTTAAAATATGTTAATAACCTGTCAGCTGCTCTTGCTGCGCTGTTAGGAGTGAGGAGGCTTGTTTTGCTTGCTCCCAGTTGTCCCAGTGAAATGCTAGCACTGTTTGAAAGGAAAACATTCATTCATTTGGTTCTGGAGTGTTGGGATAGTGTGGAGACCTTTACATTTGGGTAGGGAGCTGAGGGAAGAGCAGCAATGTGTTTATCTAAGATGGAACAGAAGGCACGTAGTGGTTGGACGTGACCTATAGTGGTGGGGAAGAGCACACAAGTGACTTGTAATGGAATTGCCCAAAGCTCACCACACCGAGCAGCTTACACCTCTGACTCTTCCCTTTGTGGCATTTTTGAGCTTTTAAAAGAAGTGAGGATCTTGTACAGAAAGGCACCATGTGGTCTCTGTGACTGCATTCTGCTGTTGCTGACGGGAACTTACTGAGGAAATTGCCAGTTTGGTTTTTCATAAATAGCAGGTGAATTCATTACACTATTAAAAGATAAATGATGTCTGGAAGAGCCCATATGTTAGGGGAAGTGGTTGTAAAACAAATCAGTTGCTCTGTGAAATGTACTTGCTGTTAGTTTTTCTCTGTGATCTAGGCTGGATAAGTGTAGAAATAATTGACCACGTAGTAATATTTGTTTGATATGTAGGAATTACCCCTGTGATTCCTGTAACAATGAGTCTGTAGAGGCAAAGTTATTATTTGAGATGTTGGTAAATTTTATCCAAAATCACAAGGATTTAAGCTTTATAAGTGGCATTGGATGTGTGCTGTATATTCAGTAAATGCTGGGAGTGTACAAGCTTTGTGACCAGTACCTGGTTACCTCTTATTATGGTGAAATAGTTAAACCTGATTTTAGTCTTCAAATTAAAGTTTAGAGAACAGAATTACTCCAAAATTTGCTGACAGATGCTAAGGATGCTGTTGCTTCTGGCTTGTCTCTTACCAGCTCTATTGGAGAATCACCAAGTTTGCTTTCTTAGTCCCTTTATTAAGACTCAGGAGGATTTTTCATTGTGTGCCATATATTTTCAATAAATTACATCCAGAATGTTCACAGTGTGTTTGGAAAGGGTGGTTGGTCATTATTGCCAGTTTTCCTCCACAAGTGTGAAAAGTACATATAATTTCTAATTAGTTTAGCTTTTTTGATGGTTTATTATTTTTGTAACTGGACAGTAAATAAGTTGTGTATTTAGGACAAATCAACGAGTTGGGGGAGGAGGAAGACTTTTGTACGTGCTGGGGTACTGATGTGTTTTTCTCTGCTTTTCAGGTTGCCACGGAGTAAAATGGATGGTAGCTTTGATTGTGATTGTGGTGAGCTGGAGCCACCTGATCATTAACAGAAGGCATCTTTTGTAAATCAAGAGCTGCCAGTTTCCCATTTAACTAGACTGTAAACAAAGAAGAGAAAAAAGAGGAAGAAGGAAAAAAATAGTGCTTACCAGCACCATAGAATGACGCTGCTCAGGACCAGTCCAACACTGAATGTATCTGCACTGTGAGGAGGAGGATGTTAATAGAAGCCTATTATGTGCATATTTATTCACATTTTTGTTAAATGTTAACCAGTTTAGCACAGTAGAGCTGAGTGCATAGTATGTCATTTCATTCCGTTTGAGTTTCTTGTGAGTATTTTCTTCAATGTCTGCAGAAATGCTGCACCTTTCTTGAACTATGAATGCTGCAATCTTTCCAGCTTATGCTCGGTTTGAGTTCTAGAGCTTACGGGCTCTAAATTCAAGGGGACACAACAGGCCTGGCTGGCTCATAATGAAATGAGAGTGTCAAGAAACCACCTTGCAGTCAAAGCCAAGTGTTTCTTCTCCCTTTCTCTAAGACCTTTCCTTCAGATACCAGTGGAAGTGTCTCCGTGTGTTTACAGAAGCTTAGTAGTTTGAGGAAAAACGTAAAGAATTTTAAAATGGCAGAAAAATTTGAAAGTCTCATGAACATTCATGGTTTTGATCTGGGCTCTCGCTATATGGACTTAAAACCACTGGGCTGTGGTGGAAACGGCTTAGTTTTTTCTGCTGTCGATAATGACTGTGACAAAAGAGTAGCTGTCAAGAAAATTGTCCTTACAGATCCCCAGAGTGTTAAACATGCTCTACGTGAGATCAAAATTATTAGAAGACTTGACCACGATAACATTGTCAAAGTATTTGAAATTCTTGGTCCCAGCGGAAGCCAGTTAACAGATGACGTGGGCTCCCTGACAGAATTGAACTGTGTTTACATTGTCCAGGAATACATGGAGACAGATCTGGCTAATTTGCTAGAGCAAGGCCCTTTACTGGAAGATCATGCCAGACTTTTCATGTACCAGCTGCTACGTGGGCTCAAGTATATTCACTCTGCAAATGTTCTGCACAGAGATCTCAAACCAGCTAACCTTTTCATTAATACTGAAGACTTGGTGCTGAAGATTGGTGACTTTGGTCTTGCACGAATCATGGATCCTCATTATTCCCACAAGGTATGCAGAGAGTGGGAATATCTCATGATAGGCTGGTAACTGTGCCTTCTCAAAATAGCACCTTTCTCCCTTTTGCACAGATACACAGGCTGTGGAAGGCCTCTTTAGCATGGTTTGGCTCAGATAGGACTACTGCAAGCATAAAATAGTGGGGTTTTTTTTACTAGATGGGTTCAGAAAAGCAGAGGTTTTAACAGTGAAGACAGAACCTGAGATTAGGAGCAACATTTAGTGACATAATTATAGATGCCTTAGATAAGATTGTAAGTAGTGCATTCACAGTGCAAGTGTGGCTGCTTTGGGGGATTGGTGTAGAGGTACTGCCCTCCTGGTCTAGATGTTTCACCAGAGAGTTCAGCATCATCTCTGCATTTATTTGGCATCTGGCAATGAGTTTTGCTGCAGTACCTCCTTTGACTAATAAATAGTGTCATATTTCTGTATGGTTGCTGTTCACTCACAAAGGTATTTGTAAAGGTAGAAAAAAGGCTTGGTAGAATGCACACAGTATAATCCCTGGGACCTTGAGACTAAAAAATCTCGTTAGTGGTACATTAAAAAATAAGAAACAATTTTAAAAATAAGTCTTAAAAATCTAATTAATTTTTTTAAATTAATTTCATTAGGGCCATCTTTCTGAAGGATTGGTTACTAAATGGTACAGATCGCCCCGGCTTTTGCTTTCTCCTAACAACTACACTAAAGCCATTGACATGTGGGCTGCAGGTTGCATCTTTGCTGAAATGCTGACTGGGAAAACCCTCTTTGCAGGTGGGTAGAACAAAATCAGTGTGTATATTCATGAAAGGAGTGGTACTGCTTAATTGTCTTCCTTAGGAAAGATTGGTTCTCGTGGCTAACATCAGTAGTCATTGATTATCAGGATATGCTATATTATTATGCACTTCTATAAATTACAAATTGATGTATTTGTAAAGCAGAAGACATTTCAGTTTTGTTACTTGTATTGGTGTGTATTTAGATAAATATCACAATTTAATGTCAGTCATACATGGTAAATCTGTCTGCAGTTATGTTGAACTAAATTTATTGGTTGCCTTAGAAGTGTTCTGAAACGTGTGAATTGGTGTATCCAGGAGTATTTGAAGATTATCAATAGTATCATGTGCCTAAAGACTTCTTTTAATGTAGTCAACCTGATGGCTTCTTGCTTCTCTGTATTTTAAATATGAAGCCCCAGAGGTACATATTTAATATTTAATGGTGTAAAATTGAGTGCAATACAACAAGGAAATGTGCAGCCTACTCTTGCAGGTGAGATAGGAAGCAATGCTCTGCTCTCACTGGGCACATGTGTGTTAGAGCTCTGGTTAGGATCAGGAGCAAATTTTTGGAGCAAATCTCTTGATGGCCATCCTGTGCCATGTTGCTGACCTAGCTCAGGGTACAAACTGCAGCATTTTGGATAAAGTGGAACTGTCCCTTGCACTGCAGGAGATCACCACCTGCTGACAAGCACTCGCTCCGTGGGAGCAGATGAGTAAACTGCTGAAGTACCTCTGAAATGCTTATTTTTGTGCACCCTGGGGCCTCAGCAGCAGCTGTCTCATTCAGGCTCACTCTTGGATTTGCTCCTGTTGCCTGAATTATAGGAGTAATACAGATAAAACCTCTAAGAACTAAGCTTGCATTTCAAAGTTCACATTCCCTGAGACACGTGTGGACTGAAAGCAAACCTCTGCAGTAGATCTTAGCTTTGCATGAAAAGGCAATGGAATTAAGAGCTTCCTCCCATTAAGTACTGTTGATGGAGAACTGTCACTTGAAAGCATTATTTGGTATAAATCAGTGATTAATATGTGCAGAGGCTTCTCTTAACTTGCAGTGAGTTTTTCACTCTGAGTTACTAACTACTGGAGTAATCTCCCCAGAGTATTAAATGCTTGGCTGATACAGGATTTATTAGGTTCCCATTGCAGGAAGAACTTCTGCTGGCAAGTAGTGAAATAGTGGGAGAAAGTCAGATTTCACCATTCAGCAGAGATTGATCACAACTGCAGCATTTTGGCTTTTTTCCTTTGAGTAGCATTGGTATTTGTCACACATTTTTATTGGCCCAATAGCTGTGGAGAGAGTTAGAATTCTGTTAAAAATTTTGGTCTTTGTAACCAAAATCCTAAACTTGTAGGTTTGTTTATGTGCCTTAATTGCATTGTGTAGATACTTAGAAAAATATTTTAAATATGGATGTGCCCCTCTGAAAATTTAACACTGGTGTGGTTTTCTAATCTAAAGAAAAGTAGATTTCTTAAATCATGCATTTGGAAAGGGAAGATGGTTGGAGATACAACAGTTATTCTGCCCTGAGACTCTGAATAAAGATCTTTTGCAGAGTTGTTGGGAGGGCTTGATTTGGTTAATTGCAAGTTCCTGTCCACTTCTGAACCATCCCTTAGGAATCCTGCTGCTCAGAAAGCTGATGAGAATGGGAAGGAAGAATGCAGGTTAATATTGCAGAATACCTGGGATAAGTGAGGGAAGGGAAGTAGAGGAATTCAGTAGCTTTTCCAAACAACTTCTCTACTTCTTTGTTCTAAATGAATATTTTGGAATGGTTATTTTGCTGATAGTGGAAAGACAGATGAATAATTTTTAGGATGGTACTAATTACAGAGCAGAATGTGTTTCCCAGCAAATGACAGGCAATATAACATCTGATAGATCCTATTAAGTAATTTTGTTGTAGTCTGAAGCAGAAGAACAAAACAGCTCTTCCAGCCCAGTAGGGAAGTTAACACGAGGCAGTACTGATTAATCTGGGGAACATAGGTCTCTGTCAGGTTTCCTGCAGTGACTTTGCCTCAGCTTTTCAGGCCACCTGGCAGGTGTGTGGCAGGATGTCCAGTGGAGGTTTGGAGCTGGTGCAATCTCTTGCTGGCCCCATTTATTTTTATATTTATTGTCACATACATCAGCATTGCTTGTGATTGCCCAGAGCTGCTTGGTGAAGGAAGGAAATGCTGGCATGCAATTAATCCTACATAGTTTCATCTGCTAGTTGAATCTCTAAGGTCCTACATCCTTCTTGGAGCTGAACAACAAGCTGAAGTTGACAATTTGTATTTCTGGGTACTCCAGTACTGAATATAGATGCTGTTCATTATTCAGAATTGACCTGCTGTATAGGCCCTTATTATTCCTACCCAGGGAAACTTCAGGTAGTGCTAAAAGAGCACTATAATTTCAGTCATAATACAGTACTTTATTTAAAAAGAGTATCACTCTGTGTAACTGACAGGTGATTTTTGTCTTGCAGTTAATGTGGGATTTCAGAGTAGAATATTAACACAAATGGTCGTGGCCTGTAGGATGTCTTTCTGAGCTAAATCACTACTGTTTTTATTAATAAGGGACACATAATTCAAAGTGAGGTCAACTGCTGGGTTCATGAGATGGATCAGTTGAAAGGGGAGGATTGCAGTATGCAGTACAGAACAAAAGGCTATTGTTGTAGAGTACCTCATCCGTGGTGAAAACACCCTTACAGAAGCTTAAGGTTAGGTCTCTTTATCTGTGATAGCAGCTCTGTAATTCTTCATGTGCCACTGCATTTCTTGAGAGCTCTTCCGATTTATTATCATTTAAATTCAGAACTTCAGCCTTTCCTCTGTTGCAGGAGATTATAATCTTTTACTGGAAATAGGCTGCTCAGAGCACAAAATTTTGACATGCCTTTCTTATACAGGGATCAGAAATGTTTGAAATTGAAATGGCAGCTTGTCTTTTCTCTTGGTGCTTAGGTGCACATGAACTTGAACAGATGCAGTTGATTCTAGAATCAATTCCTGTTGTACATGAGGAGGACCGTCAGGAGCTTCTCAATGTAATTCCAGTTTACATTAGAAACGATATGACTGAGCCACACAAACCTTTAACTCAGTTGCTTCCAGGCATCAGTCCTGAAGGTAAGTAATTTTTTAAAAATATTTGTATTATATTTCAAAATCATAAAGTAGTGAGCAACTTTGAGGTGCAGGGGTGTGACAGTTAAAAGCAAGTTTCAGTTAGAAGAATCTGTGTTCTCTGAAGAAGGATTGTCCTCTGCTGTAATTAAAAAAATTTACTTCCACGATGGCTGCTTGGTCATCTTTGGAGTAGAATTGTGAATCTCTGCTGGACCTCTTTGCACTGGAATTGCTCTGCTTTGGGACACTGGCCTCTTAAATACAAGGGAACGTTGGAATGGAGTCAGTATAGAGGGGCTGTCTCTCAGATGTTTTATTTAAGAGTCCCCCCAGCCCAAGTAACAGCAGCATTTCCTGGTAGCCACTGGTGGATTCTGATTCAGCCTGAAGCTTTCTGTCTCTTGCTATTTTTTCATGCTTTAAGTTAAATTATGGTTGATCTTAGATTTGACCTCTACTCCTCTCCCTTTCTGATGGCCAAGGGATGCATATTTGGCACTGTATTGTCAGGAGCTGATTCTTCACAGGCAGCTACTTGAAACAACTGCAGGGCTCTAGAGCAAAGCACTCACTTCAACATTAAGTTCTAAATGTCTGAAATTTCCTCTTTAATGGTAGCTTTTTCTCCACAGCACTGGACTTTCTGGAGCAAATTTTGACATTTAGTCCCATGGATCGATTGACAGCAGAAGAAGCTTTGTCCCATCCTTATATGAGCATTTACTCCTTTCCAACGGATGAGCCTATTTCAAGTCATCCTTTTCACATTGAAGATGAGGTTGATGATATTCTGCTAATGGATGAAAGTCACAGCCATATTTATAATTGGGAAAGGTAAATTTATCACTTACTGTGGTAACATAACTGGATGGCTTTGTGCTTGAAGTGACATTGCTTCATGGGCATTCTCTCCCTTTCTGTTTGTTTCTTCTTCTTGAGTTGACCTGAGAATAAAATTTTTCCTTACAGCATTGTCATTGGATGTATAATCCATTAGACATGACCTGGATGTGCTGATGGATTCCTGAGTTGCACTCAGGACTCTAGAATCTAAAGTTAATAGTTCCATTATTTTTTTCTTCCCCAAAATATTTCTCTAAAAAGAAACATTGTTTAAAGGGAGTTTTAATTATGATTGTCTTGTCTAATGTTTAGTGCATATTATATTAAAGAGATTTCACAGTAGTCCTCTCAAGTCAATTAAACACACTTTAGAAAGAGTTCTGTAAAGGAAGTGAGCTATTGTACATAATTCTGTTGTTTTATGCCAGATGAAATTAAAAACCTGGAAGAGGTACCCAGTTGGATTAAGGAAGAACTTTGTGTTGAATTGTCATTATTTTGTAAGGGAATTTCTAAACTTACCTGTCTCTGTCCTGGGAGCTAGAAGACCTTTTTTAGCTGCTAACACGTAGCAAATTGTTTTGCAGATACCATGAAAGCCAGTTCTCAGACCACGACTGGCCTATTCACAATAACTATGAAGCCGATGAAGTTCAGCGTGATCCAAGGGCTCTTTCTGATGTTACTGATGAAGAAGAAGTGCAAGTAGATCCTCGCAAATATTTGGATGGAGATCGTGAAAAGTACCTGGAGGATCCTGCCTTTGACACCCACTTCTCTACTGAGCCTTGCTGGCAGTATTCAGATCACCACGAGAACAAGTATTGTGATCTGGAATGTAGTCACACTTGTAATTACAAAATGAGGTCATCTTCATACCTAGATAATTTAGTTTGGCGAGACAGTGAAGTTAACCATTACTATGAGCCCAAGCTTATTATAGATCTTTCAAACTGGAAGGAACAAAGCAAAGAAAAGTCTGACAAGAAAGGCAAGTCTAAATGTGAAAAGAATGGGTTGGTGAAAGCTCAGATAGCACTTGAGGAAGCATCACAGCAACTTGTTGAAAAAGAAAGGGAGAAGAATCAGGGGTTTGACTTTGATTCTTTTATAGCAGAAACCATCCAGCTGAGTTTACAACATGAGTCTACTGATGTTGATAAATTAAATGACTTGAACAGTTCAGTGTCTCAGATAGAGTTGAAAGGAATAATATCGAAGTCGGTGAGCAGAGAGAAGCAGGAGAAGGGAATGGCCAATTTGGCCCAGTTGGAAGCTCTGTACCAAACTTCTTGGGACAGCCAGTTTGTCAGTGGTGGGGAGGGGTGCTTCCTCATAGACCAGTTCTGTTGCGAAGTAAGGAAAGATGAACAAGTTGAAAAAGAAAATACTTACACCAGTTATTTGGACAAATTTTTTAGTAAGAAAGAAGATGCTGAAATGCTAGAACCTGAGCCAGTAGAAGAGGGGAAGCTTGGGGAGAAGGAAAGGGAAGAGAGCTTTCTCAGTAACAGTGGAGAACTCCTCTTCAACAAGCAGCTTGAGGCTATAGGTATTCCTCAGTTCCACAGCCCTGTGGGTTCGCCTCTGAAATCAATCCAGGCCACGCTAACGCCTTCTGCTATGAAATCATCTCCCCAGATTCCCCACAAAACCTACAGCAGCATTCTGAAACATCTAAACTAAAACACTCAGCAGACATTTCTTTTCTATTCATGAGATGTGTTTGTCTTTTTTTATTACTAGTGTAAGTAATTTTTTTACTTGAATCAGATGGTGTAATTTTGGTATGGATTTCATTAGTTTTCTGTTTACCATTGTTTTTACGATCCAGAATTACTTTCTATACATAAGTTAGTTTTGTTTTTAAACTGGCATGTCGTTTGCACACAAAATTAAAGAATAGAGCAAAATAATGCAAAATGCAGGAGGTAACAAAAAAATGCACTAAACCAAGTAAAAAAAACATTCTCTCAGTAAAACAGTGTCCATGTTTTGCAGAAAAAGAACCTTGCCTTGAAATTTACACAGTGAGACTGTACATAATTGCATGAGAATATCTATTTTTCCCAAAACATTTTTTTCATTCATGCGTATTTTAGAGTTTTTTCATACTGTACACATTTCTTAGACACATGATACCAGCAGCAACTGAACTGAATGCAGAATTTGGTACGCATGTGTTATCTACCTCAAGGTAACAGCAGTATGTGGCAAAACATTAACCACCCATAGTGCTTCTCATTATGCACTTCTATTTAGCCAGCATTATTGTAGTAGCTATTCCTATTGAAAATCATTCAATATTTATAAATGTTCTGGTATGCATTCTTTATAGTGAAGTGTTAATATGCAGCACTTTTATTTATTTTAGCAAATAAGTATATTTCTGTAATTATAGAAAGTCAATTTTTGAGTTACTTTTCAGATAAAAGGTTTTGTTTAGCACTATGGTTTTATTGCCTACATAGCTGGATATATATTAACATCGGCTTATTCTGAGGCTATCCAATACATTTTTACTTTCATTTTTTAGTTTTCATTTCAAGTAAAGCACTCACTGTGTATAGGAATTTGTAATTGGAGGTGCTTGATCTCTACAAAAGAAATTAGGAATTGCTTTATTATCAAATGCTCCTAGAAGTCTTAATTGTGTTCATTTTTTTAAAATTTTGTAACGTTAGTTGTGTGCATGGAAATAATTAAGGTACAACATTACTGTAGGTTAAAGTTCTATATGGTGAGACATTTTGTTTTTACTGTATGTTTTTACTGAATGATTCCTGTCCCACTCCCACCCCCCCTCAAAAGCAAGCATGAATAAAATTAGGTTAAATATAGCATGTAGCATCTCGGTCTTTTGAAAATTTGTTTTACCTTCTGATTTTTTGAAAATACTGGATGTATCATTGGCTCCCCTGTTTAAAACTAAAAACAAATAAAAACATGGCCAGCACAAATGGCTGTTTGTGATGCTTTGTACACACCCTGGCTGATGAAGAGCAGCTGCTGTGCTGCAGCTGGGAGGGTTGTGGGGGTCACTGCCTAACACAGGGTGCTCACAGCAGCATCAGAGACTCTCCCTGAAGTGCCTCTGCTGGGGATGCAGCCTTTGGGAAAGACTCCCAGGAGTTTCCTTCTGTCCCAGTGCCTGCAGCCTGTGCTGAGGAAAATCCCGTGCAGTGGTGTGGCTGTGAAAGCACAAATACACACCGGGGTCCGTAACCATTTTTGTTGAAAAAGCACACTCTGAAAGTCAATGAAGTGACCAGAGTTCCTGTTTTATCAGGGTTTTAGACAGATTAGTCTCTGGCAGCCCGGGGTGGAGGTGAGCGTGCAGCTTCCTCAGCCACGAGCCTGGCTGGAGAACTGCTGGGAGGAGGTTTTGGGAGCGTGACCAGGTAGCTCCCATGGGATGTTCCAAAATGTGCAGGTCAGGGCTCTGTTGCAGCACACCCTAGAACATTTTGTATTTCTCTTCCAGTTCCTCCTGTCACAGCCCTGCCAGAGGGAGCTGATTACCTGTACAGTAAAGCTGCATCTTCTGGCACTCTCCAGCTTTTCCTAGGACTCTGGTTTAGTTCCTCCAGATGTTTCCATCCCTGCTGAACGTCTGTGCAGCCACAGAGGGATGTGGGGCTGCAGGGAGGGCAGTGGCCAGCTGCCCTCTCCGGGCCAGGCCTGCTCTCTAGGGCTGTGGGGGTTTTTGTTGAGATTGGATGAAAGCAGTGGGTGGGAAGTGTGGAAGAACTGAAAATACAGCTTAAAAACACATCTTGTACAAATGAGGTACCTTTTTTGGTTTCTTTTTTCTTTTTTTTTCTAGAACACAAGTGAAAAAACAGTAGTTAAGAAGCCTGTAAGGGTACAAAAGAAACATTTTACACTAAAAGGGAGAGTGTTGAGCCTAAACCCAGCATGGCGCTTCATTACTTTGGTCTTTTCCCTGTGCTGGGGAGGCAACACTGCCCAGGCTGTGCTGCCTGCTTTGGTGCAGACTCTGCTCTCACAACAGCTCCATCCGTGGGTCCCTGGAGGGTGCAGCTGGGCAGTCAGCATTGTTAAGTAGAAGGAATTCCCTGTGTGGAGACAGAAGGTGAAAATCAATCGTGCAAAGTGAAATCCCTGGTAGGCAGTGGAGGTGCTCTGGGTGTGGTGCTGGGCTCTCCCGTGGCAAGCTGCAGGAGTGCAGTGTGGGAGGAACAGCCTGCAGAAAGTGCAGGGGGCCACAGGTTGTTGCTGTGGGGTGGAAGATGGTTCCTGCCCTGTACTCACCAGCCATGCCCACCCCTGCAGGAAAAAATAGGTCCCTTACATGTGTAGCCCTTTGGCTGTGACCTAGCAATGGCGTTGTCTTTAAAAACAAAATATGGAAGAAACTTAAATTATGACCAGATAAAGGGACCACTGTTTCAGGCCAAGGTGCTTGCCAAGTGCAATGGAACACCCTTATTTAACAAAAAAGCAAATAAGAAATGAGAACATTACCCATCTTTTAAAAGTACACTTTCTTCTCTAAGTGGCCTTTGGTTAAAAGGCAACATTTTAAAGTATATTTAACAAGAGCTTCAGCCAGAAGAGGTGATGTTTACAGCAGACCAGGACAGAGCCTTTTACACGTCCTGTCATCACACGAGATCTAATAATTGCTGAACAGTTTGTTCTGATCAAGAGTGCTCAGCCACGGTCAGTTAGCTTTCTCACAATTGCATTTAATTTTAATTAAATCAGAGTTGCTATATATAGTCTTAGCTATTTTTGTAAGACTTTGCCCACGCTGCTGGCAGTGGTGTGATGACAGTGGTGTGATGACAGTGTGTGCAGCACAGCTCAGCTGGTGTTTGCTGTGAGCAGAGCTGTTCTGCTGGGGCTCTGGGCTGGGTGTGGGGCTCTGACCCTGCTGCTGCCCCTCCTCTCCCTGCAGCAAGGGATTCGCTGCCTGCAGCAAAACCTGCCTGCCTCGCTGTCCTTTGTTCTCCTGTCACCTTGCTACTGCTTTTTCTGTGCTGCAGGAGCTCCTAGAGCCGTGCCTGGTGCCTCCTTTTAAAGCCTTGCCAAGTTCCCACGTGGTCCAGCTGATTGCCTGGAGGCGCTGGTTTATGAACAGGTTTTTAATGCCTTTTTTTACAGGTGGGAGGCATCCACCAGAGAGGTTTTTTCCATATGGAACTAATGTTGCTCTGAAACTGCTTTGCTCTTTTTTTCTGTCCCCTTCTAACTGCTGCAATAGTCGGGGAGGTGGGAGCTTTTCCACATGTGGATTTCCATCCCCTACTGTACACATGTATACTGCAAATCCCAGAGAACTGTAGGCAGGGTCCTGAGGAATTCAGTGGCACATTGTGGTGCAATTATTTCTGGATATCAAGAGGAAAAGCATCCTTGAGCTAAATCTGCTCTCACAAGTCTTCTTTTCTTTATACTCATGTTTCTTTCCTGCTGCTGAGATCTGGAAGTGCTTGTCAAGCCTTCAGCTGGTTTTACACCCAACTGAACAACAACCCGTCTTCGTTCTTCCAAAGACGCAGTCCTGAGCAACAGCAGCCCTAAACCAATTTTCTCCTTGCTCCTTGAATTATTTCAGTTCTTACAAAATCCTGTAAATTCTTGTTTGCTATTCTGCCACCGTTTGCGTCAGACCTGAGCTGAACAACCTGGGAAGGGATGCCACGGGGTATTTAGCAACAACCAAATAATCCAGATCACGGCTGGCACCCGGCACTCGGGCTCCCATTCCAGCATCTCTATATGTGAAATGGTTATCTGCTTATGCTGAGTGCTGTTTGAAAACTGCTTAAAATACAGACTGCTGAAAAGTTCAGTGGCTGCTGGTGTGATTTGTGTGCAGCAGGCCATGTGCAGAGGGAGCTGTGCCCAGCAGCCCCCGGGGACGTGGCGATGGCCGGGTATGGCCACGCTCTGCAAACACCAGGTCAGGAGCTGGCAGCAGCCCCTCGTGTCATTTGCTCTCCTCAGGAATCCGTCTGCTGCGTCCTGACTGCAGAGCAGCCCTTCTATAGAGAACTCTGATAATGAAATACCTTTTGTAATCTGTGCGCTGGGCTCCTGCAGCCAAAATTACTTTTAACCTTTATGTCACCCAGCCTGGATCGCTACGTGTGGTATGAAATACCCAAATGTGTGTTTGGCACACAGCTGGGGGGTACAGGCAACTTGTGACTTGTCGGGCCTCAGAGCCAGCAATTCCATTGCCCTTCAAGTCCCAGCTTTGGCTCCCTTGTTCCCAGCACTGGGAGATGATTCCTGCAGCTCACGGGCTGAGTAGGGAAAGGGAGCAGGGAAGGGCTTTTCCATCTCTCCCTCAGGACTCAGGTTAATCCACACTTACATCCAACCTGTGTTTCTAGAGCACAGAGCCATTACTGAATTGGTGGTTTGATGGGTTTTCTTCAGTTTTAACACTGGTAGAAGGCTGATATATTTTGACCTAATTTGGTATAGTTCTGCATTACTTGTGTCTTAGCCTATACTTTCCATTTTTCCAGATTTCTTGTAACTTTTGGTTTAGGCTTATTATATTCTTCTAGTAATCATCCACGGCTGAATACAGTCCCAGGCCTGTGGGCAATCCCTTGCCTGCTCAGTTAATGATCACTGGCCGCTCTCAGAACAGATGTGAGGCCTAATAAAATACAGGCTTTCCTTTATATCTGAATTTTGTCATGTTCCTCAAGCCATACCCCAGGGCTCTGGTGCTGTGTGGTGTTGGAAGCTTCTTTGCCACACTAATCCCACTGTGGCTGGTGCAAGGTAAGTATAAACTTCATCATTTTTCTGTGTCATCATCTCCTCAGCATCTTCCCAAAAAGCAAGTGTAGCCAGGGTAGAATTTCTGCTTTACAAGATTGTTGATCTTTTAGTTTGCAGCTCAGGCTTCAGCAACGAATGCTCCAAAACCAGACTCAGGCAATGAACGGATATTTTCTCATTCTTGTTCTTGGTGATGCCATTCAGACTGGATTAGAGTTTAAATCTTCAGAGCTAGAGGCTGCAGAGAAACAATGTTTCCAGTTAATGTCTGTCTTGAATTTTATCATTTATAAGGATTTAAAGCATAGACCTGAATAACTGAATGACAGATTTATTGTGGCTTCTGTGTTTGTCTGGATACAGATTTAAACAGTACAGCTCTTGAAATAGCTGGGTAACTAGCAGAAATATTCTTAAAGCCTGTGATTAAGAAAGCAGATGGGTTTGGTTTTTGTTTTGTATCCTATTTGTCTCAGATATTTTCTGCTATTGTTACTGATCTTAGCAGATTTGATGTTGACACAATTTAAAACATTAAATTACTTCTAAATACTAAATTATATTTTGGACCCTTGCATATGATATTTCACTGGTTTTTCATGATTCTTTCTTTTCTTTCTACTTGCTTTTATACGGAGAGACCCTCAAGTGTCTGAGCCTCTCAGTTCTACATCACACCCAGCAAGGTGCCAGTCTGTGGCAGTGTAGAGTGGACAGGAATGTCCTCTGGGATTGCTGGCATTTATATCTGTACTTCTACTGGCCTTGTAACTGCATCACCCAGAGCACAGCATCCACTGCCAGCAAGGCGAGGGAAGAAACCTGTGACTGGCTTAGGGAGCTGCACAGGGCTGGGAGATTGATCATCCAGGACAGAGGAAATCCAGCAGAAAAGCAAACCCTGGGAGCTGAAGTGGAGCTCTGGCAAGCTGGGCAGCCACGGAGTTGCTCAGCATTTGCAGCTGGAACATGGAAGGGGCTGGCTGCCCGCAGTGTGTGGCCCTTGGATGGTTAATCAGTACCTTGCAGCATTTCTCCTGCCCTGATAAAACCATACTTACGTCAGCAGTGGAGCAGGTGTTTTGGTTCTTCAGCCAGCACAGGGAAAAATACGAAAGCACAGAGCTGCTTGAGTGATTTGCTGGCCAAGTGGACTCAGACTGAGTTGCTGTAAGCAGCTGGGTGGCCCTGGTGGGGCAGCAGTAGGTACCAGCACCAGCAGCAGAGAGGAGCCAGGCGTGACCAGGGCAGAGTCCAGCTCATCCTCCAAAATGCTGGTGCAGCCCAGGGAGGTTTCCGCCCTGCCTGCCAGGAATTGCAGTCTGTGCTGGCATGGGCAGGAGGAAAAATATGATGGGAAACAGGAAGATTAAAATAATCCCAGTGAAAACAGGATGTTGGAAAGCTGGTAACAGTGGGGCTGCAGGGCTGGCTGGCTGCAGAGAGCTGCTGGGAGCAGGGAGGCTCTCACACAGGCAGTTTGGGGCAAAACACCCAGTTCTTACACGTTTGTAGGCCCACACCAAAGCCCTGAGGCAGAGGCAGCACAGCTCTGCTGGCAGCAGACTGGTACCTTGTGTTCCCCCAAATATGACTGATTATGGCTATTTACACCAATGTGTTCACTCACCTTCTCTCAACACCTGCCTGAATTCTTTTTTGTTGGATGAAGGTCATAAACCATTCCCTACAACACATCAGCCTGGCATTCCATTTATTTAACAGATAGGACCTGCCAGGCAGGGATGGAGCTGTTCCAGAGCCCGGCTGCCAGCAGGGAGCTGGATATCTCCCAGCTGATCACAGCCTGCTCTCCGAGCTGCCATCCGTGGCGTCCTTCCAGCTACGACAAAATAAAAACCAAACAGTGTTTGTCTCTCGCTCAACTGCCTCTTCCTTTCAGGGGCTGACAGCAGCAGTCACTGCCATGGATTTACGGTGGGGTGGCGGGGCCTGGGGCGGCTGAGGGAGCTGGTTCCCAGCCCCAGGGCCAGCCTGTGACCTGTCAGAGGTTGTTGCTGTGGCTGGCAAGGGGCTGCTGGTCTGTGCCCAGCCAGCTTCTCCAGTGCCTTGCACCCCCAGCACAGTTTCTGCTCCCCTGGGAGCAGGGCAGCCGAGTGCCAGACACTGGTTTCAGCCCAGCAGAGCGTGGTGGGCTCACGAGAGGGCTCTGCACTGCAGGTCCCAGGCTCCAGCAGGTGCAGACCGTGCTCAGAAGCAAGGGCATTTATAGGAACTAATGAACAGTGTTACCTGAATATGAAGCACTCGCAGGGAGAACTGGAGCAGTGATGGTGATTAAAGGCAGCGTCCAGATGAGCAGGCAGTGGGAGAGCCCAGCCCTGTTCCTTTGGGAGAGCAGCGAGCTTGCAGAGGTAGCACATGCCACCTGGACAGAGTGCATCCAGCCTGGACAGAGTGCCCTGGCCATGGTGCCTTAAAATGCAAGTGAGGAGGAGTGATTCCTGACCTTACTTTCAAAAGGAGGGGAAAAAGCCAGAAGGTTCTGTCTAGACTGGCTGTAAAGGAGGGCAGGTCAGTTGTACCTGGCATTGCTGGAGCTGTGCTGCTCACCACAACAGCACCCATTGCTTGGGCCAACAGAGAGTTCTCATGGCTGGCATCATCACTGGAGATGGGATCTTCCACTGCTCCATTTTTGGAGTCCCTCACTGTGAAAGCAAGGTGGGAACAGCATCCAACTGCTGTGTAAGGATTCGTTGGCCACAGCAGCACTGTGCATGCACTGGTGGCCACCACAGCACCTCTGCCTGCAGGGCCAGGGCTGCCGTCCCCAGAGCTGGGCTGTGCTGCCCTGGGGAGGCTGAGCACAGAGCCCACAGGCACCACGGCCCAGCGATGTGGGGTGGGGTGGCTGGGCTGGTGCAGCTTACCCAGCCTTGCAGGGAGCAGCTTGTTCTGGCATATGGTGGGAACAGATGTTCTCAGGGCTGCAGCAGGGCAGTGTGAGCGTCCACAGGGTCCAGCTGCCTTCGGGGCATTAGACATGGATTTGATGGCCACCGTCACCACCATTCCTGCCTCCCCCTCATGGGAGGGCTCGGGGAATAATTCATTCATTAGAAAACATCACTGCATGAATGACGACAGAAGTCATTTTATAGTGCGAAAGGGTCAGCCCCAGTTAATGCATTTTTTAATTTCTGAGGATGGCTCGGCAGCCTCTCAGGTGAGGTGTGACGCGTTCCCACCCACTGTCACAGCCCGGGCACGAGGACACTGACCGGGCACTGCTGAGGACACTGAGTGACTGGGCACTGCTGAGGACACTGAGTGACTGGGCACTGCTCAGCTGCCGTCTCTCCTATGCTGGCAGCACATCCAGAGCATTATAAATGAAAGTTTCCAAACACGAAGGCAGCACTGAGAAAGAGGAAAATTACCCTTCAGGGAAGTATTCTGTTATTGTCAGGGCAGCGTGGAATGAAAGCAAAAAGGATTTCAGGACTGGGTTTTGGCTGCTGGTTGAGGCTGTGATTATGAACTGCAGCCTGGATGCACTGTGCCTGAACCAACCCCCCCGCCCAAGCCTTAAGCCAAAGGATTTAAACAAGCTCTTATGTAATATGGTTTTAGTGTTTCCAGTAGAAATAGGTGTTCTAAATATAAATGATTTGCAGATAAAATAGGCTTATATAAAATGCTTTTACATTTATGTAACCCCAAGTTGGCATGGCACCCAACACCTCCATCAGCTGCGAGCCCAGCGCTGGGGGCTGGCAGTGCCCAGCTTGGTGCCAGCCTGCTGGGCCACGGCCGGGACTGCACTGGCCTCTGCACACTGACCCATCCCGTCCTGTCCCCAGCCCACCAGGCAGTGCCCCTCCAAGCACTGTACCTGGGTTTGAATTTCCCATGTGTAATCCCCTCCCTTCTCCCGGCGCGGGGGTTCGCTCACAGCAGCAATTGCAGGACGTTCCTGTGGTGTTCCCACCGTGTCACTCCTGGGGCAGTGGGGACAGCCCTCGTTCCAGCAGCGGGGCCATGGCAGCGGTGATTGCCCCGCTGGGCACTGCAGACACTGCCCCTTGGGGTCAACTGCTCTGGTCCTATAGGCAAAGAGAGTTGTTTTGAATGTTGAGAGATGGAGTTCTCCTTCACCCCGATGTCCACGCAGGGATGTCTGTATGCGTATGCATATATTTATATACACAAACAGATATATGTATGCACTTATTTATATATATAATCTATAGGTACATACATGTGGATGTATATGTTTATATATACACACATGGCACAGTGAAAGACCTGGCTGCCTCCAGCGCAGGGCTGGCAGCATGGCCTGGGCTGTGGGCTCTTCCCAAGCAGTGGCCACAGTCACCCTGTGCAGCCAGGGGCAGCTCCCTGTCCCAGCGAGGCCATCGGGACACCTGGGGCTCCTCAGCCGAGTATCTCCCTCACCACAAGTGTGCACCCACAGGGTGAGCCCTCACTCACCACGCCTGCTCTCCACGGCCACCTTCACCCAGACTGCGGCTGCTCAAAGCTGCTGAGCCTCTCGCCCAGCCCAGCAGTGCCTCAGGAGCCACGACGGTGGCCACTGATAAAAGCAGTAACACTTAGCTTGGAAACGGTGTTTTCTGAGCGGGAAAAAATGGTTGCTACGTTACAACCTTTATGTATGGGAAAGATACTCAGTCAAATCTTACACAACAGCCCTCAGTGCATCACACCAAACATTTGCTCATAGGGGAATGACTGCTGCCTAAGTAATTTTAGCTGCCATTATGTGTAGGGAACATGCACAGAATCATACGTAAATATACAGAGACATGAAGAGATGTGCATCTCCTGTTTACACACACACAGATATTTCCATATATATGAGAAACGAGAACACTTTTTCAGCTACAGTCTGTTCCTGCAACAGACCAATATGATTTATAGCTCCTTGCCATTAACATTTCCATTCAAATAATGCCTTATTTATGCCCATATCGGAGAAGCTCTTTTGACAACGTGGGAAGAGGCTTTTTGTTGTGAAGCCAGAACTGTCAGCAGCCTCTATTATTTTTGGTGGGACTGTCAGTTCTCCAAG
>VYXC01000524.1:9416-34335 GCA_013397175.1 Platysteira castanea
TACCCATATATATATATATACACACTTATACATACATATATATATATATATATATGCACACACATGCATTAAAGAGTACTTTCACCTGCACTAACATAAGTCACAATTCTAGATTATTTTCAGAGAACAGACCTAATTATTTAGTGCCTTTCCGAATCAGTATTACATAAGGAGTGTAGCTGTTACACAGGTAACATTCTGGTTTAAGATTAAACATATCTATTAAATAGATTTATATAGTACCAAAATGCAGTTTAAGTATTTTATTTTGACATGCATATAGGGTCACAATAATATATAAGTANAGACTTTTCCATAACTGTCTTTGGCCAGAAGATCAAAAATTTCATTATTATACACTTCTACAACAGAAACCTCAACCCAGTAACTTCCTGGTGGCTTTTCTGAAATAAGCCTGGTGAATAAAAAAAAAAAAAAAAAAAATTAAAAATCCCACATTAATATCAACTTTAGCAGCTCATGCAGTGCCTTTTCTCCCCTATGTAAAGACCACATCTCTACTAACACAAAGATATTAAACATGCCTGACAATAAGAATCTGCTCCCTTGTAATTCATGCTTCAGTGAAAACAAACAAGATTTAGTGCAAAAGCAGAAGCTGACAATAGGTTTAGCACTAGTGACCTTAAAACACTTCCATTCACACACAGCCCAGTCATGCTATTCTTCACTGCTACCACCTTTCTTCTCCACCAGCTTGTGCCTGAGCCCCCTGAAAAACCCCCCTCTCCTCTCAGAGAAGGAATGAACCAATGCACTGCACCCTTGTCTACATCCCAGCCACCAGCAGGTCTACAAGGTCTACTTGCACTCCAAGATATGCCACTAAATAAAAAATGTAAAGAAACAAATTTAATCGCCTAATTCTGCTGGGATTCTCACAGGAAGGGGTCTCCAGAAACCAGGGATAAGCTTCAATTTTGTGTCTTTGAAAGAGAGAATTTTTCCAGATCCTCTTTTCTGCAGTTTAAAGAGACAGGGTGTCCCAGAGCCAAGCTCCTGCACTACACATGAGGAAAGCCGGAACCATCCCAGCACACATGCATATACACACTCACCCTCCCTTCCTTCCCTCACCAAGGGTTTTGGCTGCTGTTACACAGAGAAACCAAGTCTAAAAGTAATTTTCCTGAAACATATTTTTTAACTAAGCAACAAAAACCTTTTACATTACATAGTAGTCTTGGCAGCCCATCTCACAGTGACATTTACTAGTGCTCCCAGTTACTGTTTTTTCTTTTGTTGCGAGTCTAGAGAGTCAGAGTTTTTCCAAAACCGAAAGGACAAATACCTGCTTTGCTTTTGTTGGAGACTTTGCATCTGTGGAGCAGAAAAGAAGTGGAATAAAGAAAAGTTACTAAAGGAAGAGCTATTTGCCATTCTTAACCCACCTCTCCTCTCTACTTCCCATACCATAGATAAAGGGTTTGGTTTCTGAATTCCTGTCTGAAACCCGATAATAAAAACTTTCAAATTCCATTTCAATCACATCCTTTCTCTGCTACTGCCTGGTTCTATTTTGAGAAAAAATCTGAGAATCATGACAATTCTTATTCTATTATCATCTTGCACCATTCTTATGCATTAAGCTTCCTACTTTAGAAATCCATTGTAGTTTGACCCTCTGCCTGCTTTAGTTCCTTCTCCAACCCCTCTACTGAGGAGTTCTATGTATGAAAGAGAATCTATTCCAAATTGTACGCAAAACTTCACAATGCTGCTACATCAACTTAATCTTTTCTTCCTCCAAAACACCTCTTTTTGGCCTGCTCAGGGCTTTATCCCATGCTAAATATTACCATCTACGGCAAAGAGTTTTTTGAAGTCTCAGCCAGATGATCTTGAAAATGGCTTTTACAACATTTCAGGCTACACTTTGAAGGAACTTTGTTCAGTGCTAAACATACATGTAGCCTGTTCAAGAAGTGACAAACTGCAGGTCAGCCTCTCACATACCCACATCCTGCGATATCTTTGATGACAGGAGATTCTGGATCCCTGTATTCTCAGAGAGCTTGGCGTAATGCAGGGCATTCTGTCCAAAGACATCTACTAAACTGACATCTGCACCTCTCCTAAGGAAAGCTTCCACCATGTTAAGGCTACTAGCTTCACAAGCCATCATCAAAGCAGTTCTGAACAAGAGAAAAAAACAAAACAAAACACAAACAGCAAGTGTCAAGGGCATCCTTTTTAAGCAGCTTATTTTTTCAGGACAAAAAAAAAGTGTGACTGTTATTGTGTAACCATGTCCAAGATTCCATCAACACGTGTACTGGTACATAAATGTAACTGCTGTTTCTCCTTACAAACACCTGCCAGCCCCTCCTCCTCTTCCTTATACACTCCAGCTGCAAACACAGGTCTGCAGACATTTCTAGAAATGGCTTCCTGAGGCTGAGAGGAGAGTCACAGATAGGAATGGCTGCAGGATAGAGTCAGACTAACAAACCCCGCTGCTACAGTCCAGCTGCAGTGGTGGCACAACATGAAAGCCTTTATTTCATTGCTGCTCTCCTTCACATGTTGTGTTCAAGACAAAACTGACAGACTTCAATCAAAAAGACAAACAAATCTAAAAGATTTTCAGTGAATCCAAGAGATGACTTTGACCTCAAACCCTGTGCTACTGTCAGCTTAAAAAAAAAGAAAGAAAGAAGTTCATGAGAGCACAAACAATTCCCTTTTGAACACAGGGCAGCTGCACAGAGACAGCTCCCAGAGTAAGGATAGCATACAGAAGGAGTCTTTTCCTAACAGGTTGTATCTGCTGTTCTCAGTTATTTGAAGGGGTCGTAAGAGACAAACAGAATAATTACAAACACACAGAAAACCTCACCTTTCAAGCATGCTCTAATACTGCCTTCCTGCTTGGGCACAGTTCTCCTTTCTCAGCATGAAAACATGTCTAATAGGTTGACCAAGTTGACTGCCAAACACATTACTCAGTGCAGATACGAAGCTGAAAAGTTACTACAGTGATAATATTTGCTAAATATTAAGACAGTAATTTCACTAATGAATTAAACATACTCCCTGTAATGGGTGAGTCACTTGGAAAAGTAATGCTGCTGCAGTGCTGTGTTAAAAGTAGTGGTGAGTGATAACTCAGATAACACCTCCAGAGTCACAGGGATGGTTTTAGATTACCAAAATAATTCACTTAGTCTGGACACAATAGGAATCTGGGGATGCCATTTTCAAAGGTTATCCCTCTCTTCTCCCAACAAGGTTTCTCCTGTTTCAGTAATATCTTAACTACTTCTGTGAACATGAGGAGTAGTCACTCCCCTCACCACAATGAAAGCAAGAAGTAAACCAGCATATTCCATGTTACAATGTTTTGTTGCTTCTACACACAGCACTATCTTAAAAAAAAATACAGAAATGGAAGTCATATTTATGACAGAAACTCCTGTATCCAATTGAAGCAGAAAGTCTTAACACTGTCTGCTGATTAAACACTGGGAGAGTGAGGGGAAGGCAGAGGTCCCAGAGTGTGTAGAACCCCAAGTTCAAAGCATCGACCAGGCCATGAAAACTGACAGACAACAAAGGCGTTTTCTTCAGACAGCTGGAAACAAAGAGCACACTAATGAACTTTGGACTGATAAAAAACAAGTTAGGGCCCAGTCTTATATTCACAGGTGCTGCCAGAGAACAGAATCAGTATTGTGTCACACAGAATAATCAAAATTACTATGAAGTGTAAGTGCCAAATCTTCTCACTATCCTACTTTACCTTCACAGTTTAACCAACTGTTTATAAAACAGTCCATAATTTTCTAAGACTCTTGATCTTTGTCAGTATCATCAAAATAAGTGCGTTTTTCACTACAAGGATGTTGCTTTTAAAAAGTTTTCTGACACATGCATATCTATTAATGCAAAAAAACCTCTAATTGGCACCTTCTAAAACAACAGCATCTCCACTTTAGAGCTTTACTGTATTTTTTTTCTTGCTGCTGTGGCTGCATTATGGCAGAAAAAACAACCCTCCACAGATTTTGCTCACAAGTAGCAGTTTTAAGGATTTAAGTTGGAGCTACTAGCTCATCCCAAGAAGAGAGCAGCATTTAAACTGGGACACTAGAAAGTGATGTGTGGGTAAGTGCTATCAAACAGATGTGTATAGGAATCACTTAAAAATGGGATATACTGCTCTGGTAGCCCAAGGGAAATCTTACAGGCACTATAAAATCTTAGTTTTATAGTCACATAGTTTCTCTTTCATCTTTTGCTTTAGTCAGAATTCTGTAAGCCTTCTCAGCCATCAGGATACGCTGTCTAGTACAGAAAGCATTATTTCACCTAACATCAACTATTTTGGGTAGGATTTGAGAAGAAATCTTCATTTGACAGTCAGCTTTCATGAAGAATCAACATGTTAACCTGCTGTACCTTCCATTTTTATCCCTGGTGTTGACGTCTGCTCCATGATCCAGAAGGTATTTGCAGACTTCTACATGACCATTTTGTACTGCAAGCAGCAGAGGTATGTTCCCATCCTAGAAATGCACATAAAGAGACTATGAATGATACAAAAACACACTGAGATTAAATCAGCTATAAATTTTACCTTTACATAGCAAAAATGAGGTGCCATCACTACGTTTTTCTTGTGCACCATAAATATAGATGAGTGTGCTATAATTCCTATCTTGTCTGCTGGGGATGATGCAAAAATAGGGAGCAGGAATGCATTTTGCTTTTGCACTCCCTTTGCTGTTTGCTCAATGCTAAAACACAATTATTTTGAAACTACAAAATACCTTTCAGTAGCTCCACAAAAAAAATTATAATTTTAACTAAATACTAGGCAAAAATACAGCATTTCACAAAGTCATAGAATAACACAGTTGGAAGATACCTTTAGAGGTATCTCGGGTTTCTCCCACTTTTTCTCAGTCCACAGCCAGGCAAACTTCAAGTTGCAGTACATGGTTCAGAGACTTGTCCAGTCACCTTTCAAGCATCTCCAAAGGTAAAGACACAGCTCTGGGTACCAGATTCAGTGTTTGACAACCTTCAAGGTGAGGTTATTTTTTTACTAGCAGCTAACTGGAATTTCCCAATTATGTCCACTACCCAAATTCTGACCATTGCTTATCATTTTGTCATGTACCTCTGAGGCTGGTCTCTCTCTTTCCTATAACCGGCCATTATGTAGCTCAGGACATTTTTAAGATGCTCCCACAGCCTTTTCTTAAAATTGAACAACATTTTATGCCTTTAAAATGCATCTGCTGAAATCTTAGATCAGATGTCTGTGACATATTTGTTTTTGTTGGAAAAACCAGACAGGAAGGAGATAGACCAAAACCGAAAACAAACAAGCTTGAATATCTTTATCACTTCCTGCCTGGCCTGTGCTTTACAGATCCCCTCCCTTTATCACTACGTTTTCTATAAGACAGTTGCATCATCCCCAAAACCAAACCTGGCTGGTTAAAGACATTACAGCAGTGAACGTAGTGTCTCTGAGCCTTCGGAATATGTCAGGGATATTTTTCCCCTCAGGCTTATCATAGTCTGATTGGGCTTTGTGAGCATTTTGCAGCCCTTGGCCACATACTGGGCCTTTTCCAAAGCCTCTTGGAGACAAGGAAAACACTTTTAATTATGTTTTGAATGTGTAGGAATTGATTGTAGCTACTCGTGCCAGTGTCTCAATGATCAGCAAATGCTGCCCCTACGGTATCAGATTGTGAAATGCTTCCACACCTCTGCAACGGCAAGCTGCAACAGGAGCTTCCTCCAGCAGAGAAACCCAGGAAGGTATATGAGCACAGCACTGCTTTGAACTACTACACCTGAGGTGGAGGGTGGTAATGGCACAGAATGAGGGCAATAAAAGCTCTAAAGTATCTGCAGTACACAACAGAAGAGGTACATACCAAATCTTTGATGTTAACGGGACATTTGTGTTCACACAGAAGTTGAACTGCCTGAAGACACCCACATGCAGCTAAAAGAAAATAAAGACTAAATTAAAAAACAAAAAAGACAAGCATGAAAGTCCATTAAACCCCAGTTTCAAAAATTGTGTCCCACTCTTCCACGTGCAATACTGCAGCATCACACAGAGGTACAAAAAACAGATTCTAGGCCGATGAGCTCAGAATATCAAGCACAACAAAACAGTACAAATTTTGATCAAAGAAGTTACCTGCATAATGTAAACCTGTTTTCCCAGAATTGTCAGTGCTGTCTGCTGGACATTTACTCTGCACAATTCAACAAGGAGAAGGAAAAAAGGCAATTAGAGAAATATAAAGAAAATAAAACATATGTTTTATATTGACAGAGTGCTTAACATCTTTACAAAGAGATTTATGAGCTGCTTCAGATAAGAACACTGAAGGAAGGTACAGCTTCTCTCTCTACCAATCTGGTATTTCCTGTCTTCATACCAGCTTATACTGAAGACATAGGAAATCCTCACAGTCAAGAGAGCTAGCCCTAAAAAATGTTATCATTTCAGAATGATTTAAATCAGTAAATAAAAAATGGAAGAAACTCTCTCCTTTGCCTCAGAATTGTATTTTTTTTAACTTTAGAGTAAAAGCTAAAGCAACAATGTCCTAAGGCAATCTGTCCTGCATTATTTCATAGAACTGTAGCATGGTTTGGATTAGAAGAGTCCTTAAAGATTGTCTTGTTCCAACTCCCTGTCATGGGCAGAGACACCTTCCACCAGACCAGGTTCCTCAAAGCTCCATCCAGTCAGCTTTGAACACATCCCAGGGATGGGCATCCACAGCTTCTCTGAGCAACCCAATCCATACCACCCTCACAGCAAAGAATTTCTTCCTAATACCAAATCTAAACCTGCTCTCCTTCAGTTTGAAGCCATTCTCCCTTGCCCTATCACTACATGCCAGTGTAAAAAGTCCCTCTCTGGCTTTGTTGTGTGGCCCTTCAAATAGTGAAAAGCAGCTCTAGAGTTTCCTGGAAGCCTTCTCTTCTCCAGGGTGAACAACACAGTCTCACCCTTTCCTCATAGGAGAAGTGCTCCATCACTCTGATCACCTTCACGTCTCTGCTCTGGGCTTGCTCCAGCAGGTCCCTGTCCTTCCTGTGCTGGGACCCCAGAGCTGGATGCAGGGCTCCAGGTGGGTCTCAGCAGAGCGGAGCAGAGGGGCAGAATCCCCTCCCTCCCCTGCTGCCCACGGGGCTCTGGATGCAGCCCGGGGTACATTTGACTCTCTGGGCTGACTCAAGTGCAGCTGGTGTTGCCCTGACCCAGGTGAAGCACCAGCACTTGGCCCTGTTAAAGCTCATGAGGTTCCCATGGGCCCACTGTCCCATGAAGTAAGGATTCCTTCACATTTTTAAAAATAAGCACCAACAAACCAGTTATATCTTGTATTACAATTATCAGATGCTACTGATCAATCGAGACTTCAAAGCAATAAAGAGTAATGAAAAAACAATTCAAATCTTTATCAAGGCTCATTTTGGTACAGAAAATTTTTGGTTTAGTTACAACAAAGAGAAAGTAAAATAGAAACTTAGATTCATTTGGTTTGGAAATAACCACGAAGCTCATCAAATCCAACTATTAACCCAGTACTGCCAAGTTTATCACTAAAATATGTCTCACATCCACACATCTCTTAAATCCCTCCAGGGATGGTGACTCCACCACTTCCCTGGGCAGCCTCTTTCAATGCTTGACAGCCCTTCTGGTGAAGAAGTTTTCCTAATATCCAACTTAAAACCTCAGTGGGTGCAACTTGAGGCCATTTCCTCTTTTCTGATTGTGATATGGTCTCGCCTGAGCCTCCTTTTCTCCAGGCTACACATCACTAGCTCCCTCAGCTGCTCCTCACAGGACTGGTTCTCTAAACCCTTCACAAGCTTCAATGCTTTTCTTTAGACAGGAGAAGACAGGATCCTAAAATTACATGTTTCTAGAAAACAAACATTATGACTTTTGCCTTTTACAGGCAGCACTGTCTCCAACATGCCTATGATTATCTAGGGAAACAGGATCTAGGAAAACAAAGATCACTACATTCCATGTAACAAAAATGTCAAGATTCTGCCTGTCTAAAATAGTTATCAGCCTGTTTAATTCAACACCAGTTAGACATTCCTCACACACACACTTTGGTCCACAGAAGATAATCCTAAGAGCATGAATTACTGGAGAATATTACCAATGGGTTTGCACTTAGGAACATATCTAGAAATCTGCATATTGAAACAAAACAAGAAAAACGTCAACAAAAGCACTCTGTGGTTGCAGCAGGCAAGTGGAAGGGGAGCAGATCCTTGGTGTTAAATAGGTTTAGTTCTGAGCTGTTGGTGCTGCCGCCTGCGATGCCACCGGTGACGGCCTGATGGCGATGTGGATCCTGGCAATGGGACGGGCTGCGGTGGCTACCGATAACCCTTCCTGCCTGTGGAGCACCAGGGCAGACAGCTTGCAAGGCCTATGGAGGCGGGAGTCAATGAAACTGGGCCCTGTGTTGTCAGAGACACTGACAGAGGTCAGCCTCAGCTGGAGAGCCCTGAGGCACCAGGGAAAAACAATTTGGAGGCTGGGTTATAGGATCCATTCTCTTTCTGCACCATCGTGTTCAAGTGGGGTTGTTATTCACTATTCCATCTGTATTCTCAGTCTGTATTCATTATGTCATCTGAGACTTACTGATAACTCCAAACTTAGAAAAATCTGTTCCATTTCTCTGATGACCACCATGAAAACTTACCTGTATTTCTGAAACAGAGCTGAGATGGACAATGTCTTTCCTTACTAACACTCATCTTCAACACCATGAGACTCGTCTGTTCATCTTCACTTCTGTTTTTCTTATTTTCTCTCCCTATGCTCTCAACTCCCTTTCTAACCCCGCCCTGTCCTTTACGTCATTTCACAGAAGATTTGATTATTTCCACGTTATTTTTGGATCTAAACTACTTTGCTTTCATCTCTCTTTGACTTTAAACTGGAAAACATTTCTATGGTGAACAGACAGAAAGCATTACTGTGGAACATTATCAGAATCCCCCCAGATGTGAAAAATCCTTTTCCCCTGTAACTCTTAATCCACCTAATTCCAAGACGTCCAACCACACAGACAAAACACAGGAAGTTAAACTGAAGCTACAACCTGCTTGAAACCCAATCAAGCTATGTCAGAGCAGCTGGACATGGGAAACTGTATTTGCAGACCACTCAGGGAGATACACTGTTTTCTATCATCCATTCACAGTGCCTGAAAGGTCCGTAAACTCTTTATGTTTAAACCCTTGATGCGCCTCTCATGATGTCAAGGAAACAGAATAACAGTACAGAAGTGTGGTACAGATTATTAGCAGAGAAATGTGTCAACACCTAATGGAACCAAATGAAAATTTTAAAAATCAAAATTATTGGATTTTTCTATTACCTGAAGTAACCTCTTAACGCAATCAGGGTGGCTGTTCTTTGCGGCAAGATGTAAAGCACTGTGCCCTAAATGAATAAAAGCAAAACAAATTACTTATTCAATCATGCCAAAGCACAGGAATAAACCCCTCCATGACAAAGGCAAAATCTTGAATTATCCAACACATAAAAAGTAAGGGTAGAGAAAACAAAGTAAAAACCTACATCGAGTAGAATGTCTTTACTATAGACTGTTGTTCAGGCAGGTAACAGAATAATCTTCAAGTGTTGATTCATATAAAGGAGTGACACAAACACTGTGTCAGACTGCACCTTGGCAAATGTAAGTCTAAGATTGTACATTACGTCTTACGTCTTTGAAAACCATTTTCCAATATTACTCAGCCTCCCTCTCACATGGATGTCTGTGGTGTCTTCATGATTTTTGCTATTTGGCAATGAAAAAGTAACCCAGCATCAAGAGTATAACCCGCCAAATTCACCACCTACAACTGTATTAAGTTTGTGTCATCCATGAAGTGCACACAGAAGATTCAAACACAGGTACTTTAGTTTGCTAAAGATCTATGCTAAACCTCATAGATTCCCTATTCCCTATCAAACACAGGTCTACATTGGTTTGCATTTCAATTAATTTTTTAGCACCTCTGAGTTCAAATTTAGCTATGCAATGCCATGATTTACTGACTATGGATTTATGATGAATTGCTGAAGACTCTCCTCCAGCTTCATCTTATAGAGCATCTGAAAAATTGAAGATGACGAGACAGCAAAATTATCCATGCAACAAATTATCCATGCAATTAAGAAAAGAAAGAAGCAGCATTGGGTACCCAATAAGGACAAAGACACTTGTGACAGGAAACTCTCATTGCAAATGCTGTGACTTTTACAGAGAAGGATTTCTCTAATGAGCACTGGCCTGACACTCTCAGGTGGAAGCAACCTCTTATTACCCAAGCAACTAATAAATCATCAGGCAAGGTGCAGCACGAATTCTGAATAATAGTCTGCATCAGGTACATATATTCCCTTATCATTATGTAAAATATGAATGCTTCTTCCAATATCACAGGCACTTCTTCATAGAGGCAAATCATTCCCACGTATGACAGAGATTCCCTCAGGCTGCAATAAGTGGCCAAAGCAGACCTCAAGAGCCCAGCATTTACAGATCATTACTGGAGAGACAGAATGCTGACAGGTCATCTAGGTGGCTCAGCCAGCCAGAGAAAATGCTGGGCACAGATTCCACAGATGTGTCAACTGAAATCTATTAAGAAGAGTTTGCCAGTTTCAAATTTAGCTCCCATCATTCTCCTAGTGGAGAAGTAACTAAGCACAGGACTTTTGAGAACTGAAACATCGTACTTAATAGCTCTCAGCTCTGTTTTGGCCTGTATCAGCTGTTTTCAGTATGTCATAATCCTGAGGAAACGTCTTACTGCAACTCCTGTAAAGTTAATGGGATTAATAGCTTGGATAAACATAAAAGTAAAACTGGAGATCTTGATGCAACCTGTAACAATAAAAGCTGGGGGAGAATTATTTTCTTTTCTTTTTTTTTTACTTAAAAATAACAATTTAAAGAATTGAGCAACTATTTTACATCTGGAGTCCACTACAAATGCTGAAATCTGTAGGATTAGGACAAAAGTTTTTAAGGACTTCAGAATCTGAAATCTCTTTGCAGGAAAGCAAGTGTGCCTAAACCTCCAAGTGTTACCACTGCTTTTCCTACACAATGTGTGGGGAAAAGCAAAGTTGTCAAATCAGTATTTTCACTCTGCACACCAAGAACTACATAAGCAAATTGAGTCTATCATGCTACTTGTATAGGTTCAGAGAGGCATACCTGCACCATCCTGGGCTGTCACATCTGCGCCATGTGTCACCATGATCCTCAAGCACTCTGCATGCCCTTTCATGGCTGCCAGGTGAAAACTGGAAGAGAATGTTTACATGTCACTTTTCTCATTATTAAGATATCTTTTCTCTTGCATTCACAAACTGCACACTGGCAAGTTCTTTCCTCTGTGTCCTTAGATCTTCTGGCATCCCTCCACTGCCTCCCAGGAAGATAACAGCTCTGGCAGGGAGATGGAACATCAAAAAGACTTTGTTGTCATACCTTCATACTAAACCTCAAATAATGTCTTCCTTTTGGGACTCTTATTACAAGAAAAACGTTGATGTGCTGGAACATGTCCAGAGAAGGGCAATGAGGCTGGCAAAGCATTTAGACAACAAGTTCTATAAGGAGCAGCTGAGAGAGCTGGGGATGTTTAGTCTGAAGAAAAGGAGGCTCAGAAGGGACCTTATCACCCTCCAGCTCCCTGAAAGGAGGGTGTAGCCAGGTGGGGATCAGTTTCTTCTCCCAGGTAACTTGGGACAGGATGACAGGAAATGGCCTCAAGCTGCACCAGGGGAGGTTTAGATTGGACATGAGGAAAAATTTCTTGACTGAAAGGGTTGTCAAACACTGGAAAAGGCTGCCCAGAGAGGTGGTGGAGTTACCATGCCTGGAAGGCTCTTGGACATATTTAAGAGACATGTAGATGTGTTACGGGTGGGGGAACACTGTTTAGTGGTGGACTTGGGTTGCTGGGTTGCTGGGTTACTGGTTGGATGCAGTGATCTTAGAGGTCTTTTCCAACCTGAACAATGCCATGACTCTATGATTTTACACAGGCTGCTGTCCCATTAGCCCATATCATATACCTTATGTACATATAGTCCAACACAATTTCTAAACTTACGTCCCTAGTGATGTAATATATCCCCAAAGAATGCCTGGGCTTGGGGAATTAGTAAAGAAAATAGTCACAATAACTAACTTTGTTCTAGTCAGTTTAGTCAGAGTAGTCAGACTTAGATTGAGTCAGATTTAGTTAGATTTTGGCCTTTCAGTGGACAAAATTTAGTTCCTCTAAAACATGATTCTGCGATTCCTTAATTAGACTAAATGAAGTTGTGCTTCTGCACTGTCCTTTATAGAGCTCATCTTTCCTTCATGTATGGGTGGGGGAAAGTACTTTACTGTCAGTATCACCTGGAGAAATCAAAGCTACTGGATATTTGTGAGAATGTGCCAGAAATGTATTTTTTCCACTTTTGGTTTTGCTGTTCACCCCAAGCACCTGCTTGTTTAAACAGTGAAACTGCAGACGTTCCCAACCACACCATGGCAGGATGCACTTCAAGCATCAATTACCTAAGACGTAATTACAGAACAGACCAAAGAAATTATACTGAATTCAAGCCTTTTTACAGCTGAAATTTCATGTTTGACATCCTCAGGCTGGGTACATCAAGATTCACAGGAGAGGTGCTATAGAGATGCTGCTGACTTCATTTTGCCCTGAAGCAAAAATGAAGGAAAAGCTTCTGAAAACATAGAAGTTTATATCCTCCTGATGTATAGCATGCCAATGTTGTCAAGTCTTAAGATATAGGCAGACATCCTGCTACCATGTGGGTCCTAGCAACATCAGCCTGATGCACACAGCAGTTTTTCAGTGGGAGGAATGCTAAACAGAAATTCAAGACAAAACAATTCTAATTGCTATTTCCTTGTGCGTGGAAAGTTAGGACCATCATCAAACATGCACCAAACTGAAAGAGCCAGAATTCCTGGGAGGGTTTCCAATATCTTTCAAAGGAGGTATTAATTTTTAACATCATGCACCCCTGAGTAAAAGGGATTTCCCCCTGGAAAGTAAAAGAAACATCATAAATCATGGAGCCATGTCAACTACTGTATTTAGGAGTTTGTATCTTGAACAACTGCTTCCTTTAAGTGTTAAAGCTAACACTTAAAGTTCAGCCTGCTAACCAGGGAAACTTGGAACAACAGACAGGAACGAAATGGGTATTTCAGACACAGGGTCTGTGAACTGCAACACCATGTTTCTCTGAGCCATAGACCTCTTTGCAGCCTTCTTGAAAACTCAGCAGAGAAAGAGACCTACAGACAACATCTGACAAAGAGAGAAGAACTAATGAAAACAGGAGAGCTCCTGGAAAAGAATCTTCTATCAAGGACAGCAACCACCTCACTTCCTACAAGGAGTCCTTCCTTCCACACTGGCTGCTGCCGATTGCAACTGGCAGATGGGCAGTGCTTAAGCTTTGAACCATTCTCTGCAAATATAAAAGCATTCTGTGTTCATCCTGTGAATTCTACTGCCATAAACACTTCCAAGAATGCAAGAAGCACTGCTGCTGTCTGTTCTCCAGTCATTCAAAATCAAAACTTCATGTGCTTGGTGACCAATGCAAAGTTGCATAAACATTCTTCTTCGGAAGAAGTGGTTTCTCAGGCTCTGGGAAAATGAGTGGGGGAGGGACACAAGAGGAGTCTGACAAATTCCAACACCTCTAATTTAGCCAGCACAACATACCAGCAAATACCAAAACATGTTCAGATACACATTTGTGTAAACACAAAATACAATCAAATTCAGTTATGCATTAGGAAGATAGTAAAGCACGCACTTGGCTAACTTACATTTGACAATATTCATACTAATAATAAATACCTGAATAATAATAACTTGGCTAAATCTGGGGCACTGAGGTTTTATGGACAGACTGTGTAGGACGGTGCCAAATGCAACATGAACATGCAAGTGCTAAAGAAGTTTTATTTAGGTAAAATCTGACTGCAAAAAAGTATCAGAGAAAAGAAAAATTAACCCTTTTCAGGCTATGCTTCTACAAACACATGAATCCCAACAACAAAAACAATTCCCTTGGCAGTTCTCAACAAGTCATCACACGCACACGTCTCCTCCGTGCATCCTTGTACTGCTACCATCTCTCACATAAACCTGTAGTGAGATATTTTTTCTTAACAGTCTCAAAGCATTTGGAAGGGAATTGGGGGTTACAGTTACTTAACTGCTGGTTTAGTAAACAAAAGTCCTGCTCAACAGAGAGAACAACTCCAGACTGGGATGAACATATTACAGTCATATTTAAATTGAACTATTTACAGAGTGTTGGGTAAAACCTCCCCCTTAAAGGGCAATTCTGATTTTAAAGTTAATAGCCCCTGGTTTGTTTGGGGTTTTTTTAGTTAAAAAACCCAAACAAACAAAACACCCGACCCAAAACAAACAAAGAAAACCCCAAACCCAAACACTTGAGTAGTAGATACGGAGGACTCCTTTGTAGCAAGGGAGGCTCTTGAAACAAAGAAGCTTGCAGACATTCATTTCAGTACAGAAAAATTCTTTACAAGCTACATAATTTCCTAGAATATTTGAAGCAAAAGTTGCAGGTTTCCAAACACCATGTTCTCACCATCTGGATGCCTTAAGGAGTGGTGCATTTTACTTGCATCTTCCATGAATAAACTTCCCTTGACATGAAAGCAAACAACTTTCCCTCCCATTTCCTGGTTGTGCAATGACTTAGGTAAACAAAAACAAACATGTAAGGCTTGATTTGGACCAAGGGCCACACTGAGGGTTGGATTCTCATTCAGCTGAAAATCCCATAATAACATAGCTCATTCTCCCTCCACATTAGATAAGCCTGTTATTGCCGCTTAGAGCCGCATCTCGATAGCCCAGCCTGAGCTGATTGGAGGTAGATTTCTTGTATTGCTGTAAAACATTTCTGTTCCTCCTGAGGGGCAGGATGGTCTTTTATTATTGGATCCAGACCTTTCAGTGAGCGGAGGAGCAGCTACCATTCCCAGTGGTTCAAGACCCACCTCTGCAGCAGATGAGAGATCATTAGGTTGACACTGCTTTTTCCTACTGGGAATGTACAGGTCTCACAATTACTCAGTCCTTACTGATAAAAAGTGAAAAATTATGTTCGTTGTGAGGAATGCAAAGCCCAGTCGGAGTACACAGGCCTTTAGAGTAAGAGTGAACTCATTTCATGGGGTTCAGCTTCAACTGGAGAACCGCTACATGACTATCACCTCAAAATCTTGCCAGGACCTCAAATTTCTTGACCTAAAATGTTACTCAAATAAAAACCCCACATGGATAGATGCTTTTTATGACACTTGCTGCCTGAACAGAGGGCACAGCTGTGTGTGACAACCCTGAACTAGTCTGAAGGAGCAGATTTCTTAGGAATCTAAGAACAGATAGGACATGTCAACAGCAGAGCACTTACAGCTGTCCTAAACAACCCCATCCCTTATTCAGGGAAAAGGACCTTTTCCACATTTCCACAAAATTAAGCCAGTGAGGGAATGAAGACTTCTTTAACCAGCATCTGACAGACAAAGCACAAGAGTTCAGATAGAGCCAGTCTTTGTCAAAAGACCAATAATGAGTGTTTTCAGAAATTATTTAAATGTCAGTCTAACTGAAATGAAAAAGGACTGTAATATTTACTACTCAGCTCACATAAGAATTTTCTTTACAAATCATTACACCACAAGTAGAAGAACGGAAATAATCCACATTTAGGGGTTAGACCTGCAAAACTGTAGCTGATGGCAATTGCTAAGGTGGTATTAGCAGTAAGGCATGGGTCTGCTATATTGAGGTTCTCTGCTTAACCATTTGCAGAGCTACTTCCTGTAAATCCTCTTACTGAATGTTATTTTGACAGCTGGCTTAAAACAACTGGGTGGTCCATATATCTAGGGGAAGTGCCACAAAAGTAAAGAGGAACATGATAATATCAGAAAAAATAAATATTAAGTCTTAATTTAAGACAGTAACCTTCTAACAAGGAAATTTTCATTTGTGAAAAGAAAAACAAGGGGAAAGAAAGCAGAAAAATTACACCAAATCAAAGGGTTCAGTCTCTGTTTGGCAAGGTCATGCTCCAGAGTTTTTTCTGGGCAGAATTAGCATTCTCTGTAACACAGATTTTTTCCAGGGTCTGAAAGTAGTTCAACACACTACTTACCAAAATCCAAAGCAAATAAAGAACATGGCTGAATTACGGATGCTAAGTGAATATTGTATTTGCTATTTCCTATTATGACAAACATGGAACCCAGTCAAACTTATATGCAAGCGCATAATACTATTGTTCTTTGTCATTTTAATCTGAGTGTTCTGAAAATATTTTAAGTGCAAGAATGTTTGAAAAACACTATGAACTCATATACACTTATTGTCAAGGTTTATTTTGAGTAAAAACATCCCTCCCCAAGGCAGATCATTCTTCTTCATTTTCTAATGGATGTCAACTCTTTGTTGACTTTTAAAAAGTCTAACTTGCCTGCCAACAGTTTGATGACTTATAGTTTCCCCACCGACCAATACCTTCACACAAACAAACAAGAATGATAAAATAGAGATACAGAGCTGCCTAGAGACCTTGTATTGCTGATTTAAAAAATCCACATCTAGAAATGGAAGACATTTAAGCTTTGCTGCTACCAGATCAGACAGCAATTCACCAGCTATCTCAGCCACAAAGTGACGTACTGATAACCTGGCTGACTTTCTGAACTGATTGGAGCTCTTATATATTTCAGAAGCAGCACCTAGCTTACAGTGTTATCCCTCAAGGCCGTAACTCCTCCTTCAATAACAACAGCTAAAATAAACACAGTAGATGATATCTGGCCGTCGATTGCTTTTCACCACAGGCTGAGTGGCTGAAATGTCGAAGTTCCCAAGACCTGACCTGAAGGAGTTACTACTAGAGCAGCACCTTCTGTGCATGAAGAAAGTACCTGGTGTCACACAGGAGGAAGGCCAGTGTGGTCTCCTCTCACATGTAGCACCACGACCAGCCACTGTAGAAGAATATGGTTTACTGATCTGTGAAGGGCTTGAGATTTTATCGGTATTAAAACAATCTTGAAAGTAAACCCTTTTTGACACACCCTGAACTTAATAATAGAAAAATTATCACCTTCAGATTAAATTATTGGGAAAGCCCCAGAATGGTCTTGAAACTAGAGGTTTCTGACTTCCTCTGCAAGCCCTCTCTGGGTCCTGCCTCCTCCTTGCACCAGCACAGGTAGGTAACTGTGTGGCTGGTGAGCTGGCACAGGGAACAAAACCAGTTGAAAACCAAAGCTGCCTTCCACTTTTTATCACACAGCATAGATGCAGTCTGTCAGTGAAAAATAAGGAGCAGGATGTAGAATTTCACCTTAAACCTAAAATTAAAACCATGGATGTTTTGCTATGAAATTCAAAAGAATCTTCATCTTTTCCTGACTGCATTATGAAGATACTGTCACTCGTTTGAGACAATATATGTCTTGGGGAGAACCAGTCATTTAATTATGGAGGACCTGTACAGACGTTTGGCAGATCAGACGGCCTTAAAAGAAAAACAGACATCTACAGGCAATCACTATCAATACTTAGTAGCTCTTCGGGGTTTTTTATTATTTTCTTTAAACAAATAAAAATTACAGCTTCACACTGCACCCATTTTTATCTCCTCCCAACAGTAACTGTAAAAAATGTGGCTTTTCAATAATGGTGGCAGTCCATGTCATTATCCTGTCACTCAAATACATGAAGCCAAATGGGTGCAAAAATTATCTTAGCAAAAAGAGAGGAAATACATCTTGTTTTCATATTAGAGGTGGCACCAGTAAAAGCTGGGAAAATTACGTTTTCAGAGTTTTAAAGCATTCAATCAATGAGTTGCTGCAAACAACTTCTAGAGTGCAGTGAGATTTTAAGAAGTTGACAGAGGCAGGTATGAAGTTACCAGGAGCTGTGTGGGATTATTTTCCACTCTCCCTGCTTTAGCACCAGCCACAGCAAAGTGAACTGCTGCACACAGCCTGTGTCCTTCTGTTTTAACATGAGATGGCATTTGCCCTGCCCCAATACACACAGAACCCTCCGGTAAAAACCCTGCATGCCCCTTCTGTGTCAGCCTGTATTCTGGGACAGCTTTCAAAAAAACAACAAAACCAAAAAACCCATCGCTGAAACCAAAACAAATGCAGTTTTCATGTGAAGTTTCCAGCTTTGCATCGTAGCATGAAAAGTCTTGTTTCAATCATACACACCTTGAGCTATGGGACATTAATAAAAGGCAAGCCTCTTTAAAGGCTGTTTTCTTATTAGAAAAGAAGCAATTGCATCATGCAACACAGGAGCTGGCAAGCTACAGACTCCTGATTTTAGCCTTCAGACTCAGCAAAATATCCACTCACCTGCTCTTCAGAGAGATTCTGGGATCTGCAGCAGCTTTATACTTTTCATTCTCAGGTTGTGCTTCAGCAGCTCCATTTTCATAGAGAGTTTTCTTTGGCAAACTCTATTACCACACTAACACAAACTCCCATTTCAAGTCTGAAATGTACGGACTTTCCTTCCATGTACCGTTAATTGTAAACATAAGTGTTCACAATTTAGATTTATCACATAAAGTTTCTTGCACAGTGTCTATTTTAAAATTCCTCAGTAACTAATGTCAGCAAAATGCAACAGAGATTCTGCGAGTAGAAGCTTCAGGGCACTCCTAGGTGTTGACAGAAAGTCTGAAGTTTTGACATATTTATTTTTGGAGTTGTAGGGTAGGAAAATTAACAAAGCACAACAAACATCGAATTCTCAAAAAGCTTAAAGAGCCCAGAAATCTGTGCAGTGTGGCATGAGCCTCCAAAGACAAGTACTGGGGGATAAAGAAGATTCCTTCTGATTGTTTCCTTAAGACCACATCCCACATATAAAGTCCAAACAGGTGCACAGTTACCTTCTCAATATACGTGCCTTCTGGCACAACATCTTTTTAGCACAGGGTGAAATCCCTGAGGATGTGCCCAGGTCAAGATGACTTTCTTCCTGAAGCTGGGTAAAACCAGCTAGCCATCTTCAGCCCGTTCAAGGCCCAACAGAGTTCAAAGTTAAAATTAAGCTCAAAAATGAAAGCAATGACTACTGGCTCCCCCGAACCCCCTCCTCCAATACAACTCGCTTGGTATTGCTGCCTCTGGGCCAGCAAGTGCTAATAATCACCTTAGAATATGGAAAGTCATGAATATTAGAGCAACAAAATCCCAAACCGTGTTGGCATAACAAGAGGCCAGGAAAAGGCTGGAAAGTGTGAGAGCAGTTGGGTAAAGGTTAAGCTAAAACCAAATATTACTGTAGCAAGAAAATCCAGCAAGGTTTAAGAACTGCATTTAGTGCTCCAAGAACTGATGAGCATGGATATCCTTATGAACCTGAGGGACGTTGACAAAGGATGGCTCAGGGTTATGTGTTGTGCTTCATGTTTTTGTATCTTTTACACTCATAATACTTCCCATATCTCCAGATTTGAAGAAACAGTTTGGATTTGCTTTTTTTAATTAAGCTGTACAAAGTGAACTTCTCTTACTTCATAGGATAATTACAAATCAAGTGCAATAATATGTACTCACAGTAATTAATCTACTTGTAACACATTCCTCAAAGACCACTGGTTAATATGACCTCTTTAATTTTTTTTTATAAATTCTTCAGATTATTATGGCAATATCCTTTTTATTTTGTATTTCAGAAATACTGTACTACTTAAGATTCCATATTTCTGAAGAGGAGTAGGGACTGGACCACAGGCATATGCAGGAAAATGCAACTTCAGAGCTTTTCTACATTTTTCAATTACTTTCCAGCTATTTTTCAGCAGTTTCCTAACACAGAATGCACCTTTAAAGAAGGTAGCAGAAAACAGATTTAAACAAAAGTCCAATAAAAAAGCAGCCACCAGCATAGTCTATTGCCTGAGACCTCAGTTTGAAGTTCAAAAAAAAATGAAGTAAATTCAACATTTGCACATTGCTCTGTTTTGGCTGTCTGCTCCCCTTCCTAGAGTAGAGTACATTTTTAAGCCAGTAACAGCCAGTGGGTATAATTAAAATCTACACATACAGCTCATTTGATTGCATAAGTCTTTGAAAAACATGTAAAACAACTGCAGCCCATTATGCAGATATAAATCTGAAAAACAACTGCAGCCTTAACCCTGTCCCCTCCAGCCTTACAGAGGTTGATTCTGGCCCAGCCCACAAGAGGCACGCTTCCCTCATGCGTCTCCTGCCAGCTCAGATGGGACAAGTGCAGAGAGCAGCCACAGCGTTCCCCACGGGAAAATGGAGCGCTGGGGTTTGGCTCCACATGAGCCAAACTGCAGCTGTTTCAACCCAGGCATACAAAAACTTCCAACCATCCACGCTGCGCTCTGATCCAAGCAACTGACAAATTTGTTGAAAGCTGGCCAGGTCTGGCAAAATCTGGGTATTTGGCAACTCTGCAAATGGAACTGCTTTAACAGGGAATTCCAGCGGCTGCCTGATGCTGCATTACAGGTTTGGCCGATCCTGCCCGTGGGCAGGAGGCTCACAGGCTGCCCAAACATGAGTACAAGGGCCCTTCAGAAGAGGATCTGCTTCCGTCTCAGATGACACCCGCACTAAAAGACAATGAAACACAACAGCTCTCAAGAAGACCCATCAGCTGTGTGAAAAAGCAAATGTAGAACAGAAGACAGAAGCTGGCTCCTACAAGAAATTGCAGACTGATTGTTTTGTCTTTGAACTTCAGATATCATCTGCACAAAGCCTCATGTATGTAAGATGCAAAACCTATTGCGAGGCTTCTCAATGCTCAGAGAACTTTATATGGAATAGGGAGTTTGTTCCTTAAATACATGGAATTTGTTTGATTTACAATATAGGAAATCACTAAAGAGATAAAGTAAAAAGTTTCAGTTTGCCAGAAGTTTAGGATCTTTGTAACTGAAATCCAAGTAAAGATGATTAATTTCTGTCTCTTCAGAAGATGGCCCCTTCTCTTTTTTTTTTGTCCTGGTAACATTAAGGTATAAAAATGCTAAAATGCCTTATAAATATAGCTTTAAAAATGTGTATAATAGAGCCTGGATGCCACTGATTTCAAATTCTATTAAAAGTGTAGGCAAGAACTAAAAACTGGATCATGAAGTTTTCCAACTCTAGTTGAAGGGGTCAAGTGAGGGGTCATGTGCTCAAAACCATCAGAAATGGTCTACACAGTTTAAGTCAAGAGCCAGGAACAAACCACTATCACAAATTCCACTGCATGGATCTCATTTAAAAGCCTGCATGATTGTCAATACAGTGGTGTTTGTAAGCAACGTGGATTTTTTCATGTATTGCCAGATTATAAAATCAAAGTTAAGTATTGCTCCTCTGTTCTGGAGATAAAAGCATTCCCTCTCACCATACATTAACAATCAGCTCATACTGAACATAATAGAAAGTTAATTAGCCCAATTTAGCATTCTGGCAGTGGACAGATTCATCCAGCCATGGCCTAGAGTTTCATTAGCATTTCTGAGCATTTGTCTAAAGTGGAAAGCAATTTTTCAGGAAACTTAATATCAACATCTTAATTAAATTATATCCCTAACAATGCTGTAAGGCAGGGGAGGGGACAAAAAATGAACAATCATGATTTGAACCTAAAAAGAACCTCAGAAAAGTTTTAGAGAGACGAAAGCTTTTACACTCAGATCTCCCACGGAAACAAACTCTACAAGATATTTTGGAATAAGAACCAGATTTCAGCCATCTGTTGGCTAGATATAAAACAAAGGTTGAGATCCTGTGGTGTTTCTTACTTTGTCCATGTTCAGAAACCTAGACATTATTGCAACCATCTGGACCACCATTAACCAAACACAATGATAAAAGTAAATTAAATTTTTTTTTCTCAGAGATCAAATCAGTGATGTACAGCTCTTCAGTAGCCTGACTCTTGCATTCATGTGCATCTACATGACATACTTTTACAGCCAACTTCTCTACCTGGGGAGCGATGTCTTGTCACAGTTCAGCAACCCAGATGGGTTTCCCTCTGCACTACCAATTGGCCCTTTTCTGTCGGTCCACCCACACCCACAGTGCTCACCAACATCCACAAGTCAGTGCAGAGGTAGAGCACTGTCCATTTCTCTCATTCAGCGATATGTAAAGCCAGAAGAATGGCTTTTAGCTCTGCTTCAGTGCCCATCACTTCTGAGGCAGCTCAAACCCCTTCATAAACTGCCAGAATCTCTTTCTCAGTCGGGGTATAGCTGGCCTCAAATCCTCTGTATCCCAGACTCCATAACCCAAGAGGTTGTCCTTGAGTCTCCCCAGGCCCCTTCTGCCACAGGCTGCAGGAAGGTCCATTCTCCCTGGCTGCAGCGTAGAGCACATTCCTCACATCCTGCCCCGTTCTGACTGGCCCAAGGGCTACTGCAAGGGCAGTCTCCTGCTTAACTTGTTCAAAAGCTTCTTGTTGTTCAGGACCCCATTTGAAATTATTCTTCTTCCTTGTCACTTGATAGAGAGGGCTGACAATCTGGCTGTGCTCTGGAATATGCATTCTCCAAAAACCCACAGTGCCTAGCACAGCCTGTGTTTCCTTCTACTTGGTTGACAGGGACATAGCTGTTATTTTGTTGGCCACACCCATTGGAATCTGACAATTTCCATCCTCCCCTTTTACTCCTAAAACTGAGTTTCCTGAGCAGGTCCCTTGACCTTCCTTTGCTTTATGGCAAAACCAGTGCTCAGGAGAATCTGGGGGATCTTCTCTCCTTTACTAAAAACTTCCCCTGCTGTGTTTCCCCATACAATGATGTCATCAATGTACTGCAGATGTTCCAGAGCCTTGCCCTTTTCCAGTGCAGCCTGGATCAGTCCATGGCAGATGGTGGGACTGTGCTTCCACCTCTGGCACAGTTGGTTCCATGTGTACTGGATGCTCCTCTGGGTGAAGGCANACGTTGGCCTGCCCTCTGCTGCCAGAGCAATGGAGAAAAACACACTGGCCATGTCAGTGGTGGACAGTGACATTTTGCTGCCTTGGACTCCAGTTCATACTGCAGTTCCAGCATGTCGGGCACTGCAGCACTCAGTGACAGTGCGACTTCGATCAGGCCTTGACTGCCCCCTGTCAGTCTCCACTCTCCACTGGACTTATGCCCTGGCCGCACGGTGCTGGCTATTAAAGGGTGATTTGTGGCTTGTTCACAGAGAGGGTCTCCTGAGTGAAGACTGGTGGCTATCTTGGCCACAGAGACCACAAAGCAATCAAGTTTAGAATATCTGTTGACAGAGGGAGAAGTGCCAGCAAACCTCCAGCCCTGGACATGAGGAGAGCAGATTTCAGGCTGCTCAGGGAAGTAGTGAGTAGGGCCCCCTTGGAAAACACTTTTGAATGTGCTGGGGTCCATCAGTGCTGGTCACTTTCTACGCATCACCTCCTAAGGGCACAGGAGCTGGGAATTCTAAGAGTTGGAAGTCAAGCAAATGAGACAGAAGGCCAGCTTGGCTAATCAATGAGCTTGTCTTGGAAATAAGGTGAAAAAAGAAGGTTTATGTCCACCTTGTGGTGTAGGTCGGGTCATATGGGAAGAATACAGAGATGCTGCTGCCACTGCAAGGAGGAAATTCACACGGCCAAAGCTCAGTCGGCGTTGAAGCTGCCCAGAACCATGCAGGACAACAGAGAGAGTTATTTTTAAATACATTAAAGGCAAAAGGCAGGGCAGAAATAAGATCAGCTTGTTACAGGATGAGGATGGGCACCTCGCAAAGAGGGACATGGACAGACAAGGTGTTTGTCTTCAACACTGACAGCAGGCTAAGAAGGTCCCACTGGCCTGAGCTGGAGGACCATGGCTACAAGAAAGATCAATGCTCAGTTGACCATGAACTTGTGCAGGATCTGCTGCTCCTATAAATCTATGGGGCCTGATGAGATTCATTTGAGAATACCCAAAGAGCTGGCTGATGTCATCACAAGGCCTCTCTCAAAGACTTTTGAACCATCCTGGGAATCCAGAGAGGTCCCAGCTGACTGGAAGCTGGCTAATGTTGCCTGAGCTTTCAAAAAGGGCAAGAAGGAGGACCCTGGAAACTACAGGCCTGTCAGCCTCACTGCAGTGCCTGGTAAGGTTGTAGAGAAGATTACTCTGCAAGGTATTGAAAAACACCTGGAGGACATTGGAGTCATTGGTCACAGCCAGCGAGGCTTCATGTGGGGAAAGTCCTGCTTATCAAACCTGATTTCCTTTCATGACAAGGACTCGTGAAACCCACCTAGCTGATCAAGGGAAGCTAGTAAAAGTAATTTTTATCTTTTTGCATTTCAGCAAGGCTTTTGATACTGTCTATCACAGAATCCTTTCTGGACAAAATGCCCAGCTCAGAGCTGGATAAACACATCATGTGGTGGGTGAGCAGCTGGTTCATGGGTGGGGCACAAAGGGTTACAGTGACTGGGGTGACATCAGACTGGGGACCTGTCACCAGTGGGGTTCCACAGAGCTCCATCCTTGGCCCTGTGCTCTCCAACATCTTCATAAGTGACTTGGACACAGGACTTAAAGGGACACTAAGTAGGTTTGCAGAGGATTGCGAGGAGCAATTGACTCCCTAAAAGGCAGAGAGACCCTGCAGAGAGACCTCGACAAATCAGAGGGCTGGGCAATCACCAACTGTGTGGAGTTTAACAAGGGATTCTGCACCTCAGATGGGGCAACCCTGGCTGTGTGTACAGGCTGGGGAAAGAGATGCTGGAA
>VYXC01000524.1:34356-81676 GCA_013397175.1 Platysteira castanea
ATGCTGGAAAGCAGTCTTGGGGAAAGTGATCTGGGGCTCCAGGTCGACAGCAAGTTGAACATGAGTCAGCAGTGCCCTGGCAGGGGCATCAGCCACAGCACTGACAGCCAGGCAAGGGAGGGAATTGTCCCACTCTGCTCTGCACTGGGGTGGCCTCACCAGGAGTGCTGGGGGCAGTTTTGGGTGCCACAGTGTAAGAAAGGCATTAAACCATTAGAGAGTGTCCAAAAGAGGACAACAAGGATGGTGAAGGGTCTGGAGGGGTGTAAGGAGTGGCTGAGACTGAGGGGACACCTCACTGCAGTAACAACTCCCTCACAAGGGGAAGTGTAGGGGCAGACACTGATCTCTTCTCTGTGGTGACAGTGACAGGACCTGAGGGAATGGCCTGGAGTTGTGTCAGGGGAGGGTTAGTCTGGATATCAGGAAAAGGTTCCTCACCCAGAGGGTGGCTGGGCACTGGAACAGGATCCCCAGGGCAGTGGTCACAGCACCAGCCTGACAGAATACACTATGTTTGGACAATGCTCTCAGGCACATGGTGTGACTCTTGGGGTGTCTGGTGGAGGGACAGGACATCGATTTTGATGATCCTTGTGGGTCCCACCCAACTCAGGTTAGTCTATCCTTCTATGTGTTCTTCCAATAGCTTCTTTTAAGAAATTATTAATGTAAATATTATCACATACAAGGAAACATTCTCTCTCAAAGGCAATTAAAACATTATCTACTTTTTGAAAAGTGATGTTCTTCATGCCATTCGTCCCCACCTCCTTATACAGTGAGATCCAAAAGAAAGAAAACAAAAATGAATACTATGTACATAATAAATATCAAGTACTTCCAGTTGGAATATGCTCTGAAATTTATTTTTAGTTCAGCCTCCAAGGCACGAACATTCTCTTTCAAATGAAAATATATCTCTTCTATTAACTGCTATTGGCAGTATTTTTGTGAAAGAGTCCTTAAAGAGCAAATTTGCAGAGGTTTCTAAAGCTTTTTTTGTACTATTGTCAGAGTAATTTTATTAAACAACAGCTGATTCAATTGCAGTTCAAAAAAATGTACAGAGATCTATTGTTCCACTTAAGAGCCAAAAGCATTTAATTCTAATTTAGTACCTTGCAGAAACATGCAAACATGGCAGTAATGGACTGGCACACTCACAAAATAACTTCAGGACAAGGAAGTGCTACCATTTATACACTGTAAATCCCCTCCAAAATCATTCCCCCACCCCCATCCCACCACTTCCCCTCAATAATGGCAGTAGCTTCTTAAAATAACAGCCCATTTGAACACTTGATCTTGTGGAAAATGCAGCACATGAATGAATCCAATCCTATTGCTCCCAAAAGGGATCTCTTTGAAAACCCTTTTTAGTTAGTTTAAGTGGACTTAAATGATCAAATTCCAAGCTCGAAAGCCCCATTTTGTTGTTTGAGGAAGCTGGACCAAAAGAAAAAACAACCAACCTATCTGGCAAAGTAAGACTACAATGACAGAGTCAGATTTCCAGATAGGTTCTATTACAACTATGCTTGGCAATAGTCTCTGCTACGTAAGTGGGAGCAACAATGGGACTGTGTCAACTTATGCCAAAGGTGGATTTGCTCCATGGCCTTAAAAGTGATTTATTGTGTATAGAAAGAACTTAGTCAAAGGCAGGGTGATGGTGTGGAAAGTCAAGCGAGTCTTAAAAAACCATAATTTCATTACTCTGACAAGGTATTTTTTAAATACCTTTTTTGAGAAGGTAAACCTCCTAATGATCATTTGTAAGTATTACCTCTAAGAAATAGCTGCCTTAATACTAACATCTAAATTAAGGTACCTTAATCTTATTCATTTAAGCACCTCTATTTTATTGCACGTCAGCAAGTCACAAAGTGAAAGTCCTAAGGGACAGGGACTGAAGAGGACACAAAGAGGAAATTTAGGTGGTAATGTCCAAAACTGACCCAAAGCTGCAGTACATCATAGCAGAACTCAGGGGGATGATACATACAGTACTCAACAGGACAAATAAAGAAAATCCTTGGTTCTGGTCTCTATTCCTCTCAGTTCAAGCATTTTATAATAGGAAACCATCTGATTATAAAATAAAAACTTTTAAGTACCTCTCTAAGCATGAAAAATTATCCTCTCCACCTTCTGTTTAATAATGCACTACATTACTATATCTCAAATATTGGGACAGTACTGAAAATTTTGTTTGGAGGGTTCTTAACAAAAAGAATGAGAAAGAAAAATCTTAAAAGATACATGTCACACCTTAAGGGAACAGACAATGATGGAGCTAACAAACCTGTATTGCAATGTGTAATTGTTTCTCCGTTTTGTTTCAAGCACATTCCAAAGTCTTTAATCACATTACGCAGTCTGTTACATAATTGAATCCATCACGTTCTTCTGGTTAGTCAGCTTCCCCCTACCTCTGTAAACAAATGCATCAATATATACCCACAGGGATCAATAGACCACTCATCCAAAGAGCTCTCTTCCCACACAGCACTGCAGATAACTTTCTAAAACGTAACCAGTGAAACCACATGAGCGTCATGAGGTTCAACAAGGCCAAGTGATGGTCCTGCACCTGGGGCAGCGCAAACCCAAGCACAAACACAGGCTGGGCAGAGAATGGACTGAGAGCAGCCCTGCCAAGAAGGACTTGGGGGTACTGGTGGACAAGAGACTGGACATGAGCTGACAATGTCAGCTCACAGCCCAGAAATCATATCCTGCTCTGCATCAAAATAATTCCGTGGGCAGCAGGTCAAGGGAGGTGACCGTGCCTCTCTACTTTGCCCTCATGAGACCCCGCCTGGAGCACTGGTCCATCCTGTAAATCCACGTCTCTCCAGGCTGGAGACAAGAGTGTTGTGCAGGACAGTGTCAAGTGCTTTGCACAAGTCCAGGCAGACGATATTGCTGCTCTTCCCTCATGCATCATTGCTGTAACCCAGACATAGAAGGCAAATAAATTTGTCAGGCACTATCTGCCTTTATTGAAGCCATGTTGGTTGTCACCAATCACTGCCTTATTTTCCATGTGCAAGGCTCACGGGAGGAGCATCTGAGAAGACCTTGTAGCACCTTCCAGTACCTAAGTGGGAACCTACAAGAAAGCTGGAGAGAGACCTTTTACAATGGCATGTAGAGGTAGGACAAGGCGAATGGCTTCAAACTGAAAGAGGATGGATTTAGATGAGGTAGTAGGAAGAAATTCTTTACTGTGAAAGGAAGAGGTTGCCCAGAAAGGCTGTGTAAGAACCATTCCTGAAATGCTCAGTGCCAGGTTGGATGGGCTTTGAGCAACATGGTCAAGTGTGGGTGTCCCTGAGTGTAGCAGGGGGATTGGAATTAGATGATCTTTAAGGTCTCTTTCAAGTCATTCTGTGATTCCATGAAATCTGAGGACAGGGGTGGACAGCTCTCCCCAAAAGCCCTGTGCATATCACGATTTCCCAGCACAGGAGTCGCTGCTGTTACAGGTGGAGTAGCTAACAAACCAGCACCATGCTCTTGCAGCACATCAACAGACCCCAGTGCTAGGCTGCAGAAGGGTCTGTGCCTCTAAGCAGAGCTTCTGAGGCCAGGCAAAACAGCTACGTCAGGCACCCAGACACACAGCAGGCATGAAGCACTGGCATCACACTGCAAACACAGGAGAAACAAATCTATACAGAAATGATGGCTGTACTCCATTTTGTACCCACCAAAAAAGTACTCTGGAGTGGCAAAAACAAAAACAAGGCACAGCCCATTATTAATAAGCCATGCTGGAGAACATTTCTGAGCCACCTCTGGTAGCTATGTCTCTCCAGGTTAGTGTCACTGCTTCTACACCTGCCAGTCTCTATCTCTCAAAATGTAGACAGAAATAACCTGAGCAGGTCTGCTAAATTTCCCAAAGCACTGGAAACAGAATGAGAGTTGGCATGCTGTATTTCTGCATCACAGCACGCTGCTTTTCTTCTTTCTCTCTCAAGCTGTCTTTTAAACCATGATACAGAAAAAAAGTTAAAAGTAAATGATAGTTAAATAAGCATACAGAACAAGGAGAAGCAGAGTTTTTCATAGCACTAACTTGCATTTGTTCCAAGCAATTGAAAGAAGTATTTTCAACTGCATTATTAGTAAGAGCATCATTCATATAAATATATGCTTACTAACTTCTTAGTAGCTGCAAATAAAGACTGAAAATGGGAATTTTTTTATTGTATCCATGTAAGCTGAAAAATCATTGCACCAATACCTAGCTACATTCTTAAGAGTTAAGAGATACTATAAATTCAGTCTTGGGTGGTTCCCTAGAAAAATTCATAGTATCAATTTATACGTGAAACTTGCAAAGTAAGTGTTACACTGGATACACTGTACAGAGTGCAGCTTCAGAAAAGCTTAACAATCTAGGTCTGAAGTTATGTTGATTGTAAAAACATGAAATGCTAAATACAGCCATAATTACAAAGATTCAATGGCCAAAAGAAAAACGTATGTATGCAACTTTTAAAAATTAAAAACCTATTATAGTATGAAGGAGAAAGCCCACTTGACATAATTGATGACTTGGGCTTTGCAGTAAGAAATTGCAGGTCATTATGAGTCAATCCATCACTCAGTTTCCTCAGATGCAGAGCAGAAATAGAGCAGATGTAGGAAATTGAACCAGATCAAGAAAGAAGCAGAGTATGACTCAATAAATGTAACCCAGAGGTAATTTATTAGAACTTACAGTTTGGTATAAACTGCCTTGTGCTGCCCTTCCCATGACTAAACTGCCTTGTGCTGCCCTTCCAAGTCTTCCTTTTTCCACATCTATCCAGATTTTTATGAAGATTTTGGTTGTCACAGGATGCCTATTTCTCATTTATCCACTTAATCATCTTCTGTCCACTTAAATCATTTCTGAAGAAAGCTTAAGCATAGCAATCTTTTGGCTGTCATTTTCTTAGTGGAATCTTTTAACTTCCACAGTTCAGAAAGTTTGCATGAGAACAAGAGGAAGAATAGACGACAAAAATGCTATGTATGAAATATATTGAAAGTGCAAAAGGAATCTGGTTTACACACAGCTTTCATTACCACACTTCAATCAAAACAAGGAACACTTAGCAAATTCTTACCATCTGAAGGGTTTTAAAATTCTGTCACTATAGTTTCAGTTCAGACAAACCCATTAGGATGAAAATCTATCTTAATTTCTGTTTTATTAAAATAATGTCCATGGGAAAAGATAGCCCCAACTTTTGGAGCGTGCAATCTTTAGTGTGCCACGAAATTTGAAAATACCCTGTCCTAAAATGGTCCCAATCTATCCAGTAATTTGTTAACCTTAAAGTTACTCAATGGGTTTTATGATTTTGAAAAGGCATTTTAAAGGCAGAATTACAAATCAAGATTTGCAGCAAGTGTTGTGCTTCAGAAGTAAAAGAAACCTTCATTTCCAGGATAGTGTCTGGTTTTTAACTCACAGAAATGGCATGTGCATCTAGGGCTGGGGTTTTCCACAAGTTAAATCACAAGTTTTAGTTGGACTTACGCAGTTTTGCCCTCACTATCTTGTTTGGTGGCACTGGCTCCCTTTTTACCCAGCAGTGAAGCCACTTTCTCAGGGTCTCCATTCTCCACTGCCTGCAGCAGCCGATCGTCATTCTTATTCCACTCGTTGGTCTGAGTAAAAGGAAAAGAAAGGAGAAATATTATCAGTACCAGCTCTGTGTACAGGCTCTCCAGAATGATCCTGCACACATTTATCACCACTGAAAGCTTAAACAAAAGCCCAACCCAAAGAAATGTCACAGAGAAAGGCACATAAAAATAATCTGCAAGCTGTGCAGCAGAGGTTCCCAAGGATTTAATGGCTTAAGCCAGGGTCTAAGCGATGACTGAAGATTAACTGTAACTTGGAAATTCTGTAGATGAGTAGTGCCGGAAAAAAATACCATATTTTCTTGCTGTATTTTCAAAAATTCTCCTTTATTTTTCTAGTTCTGGTTTCTATTTCAGAGCTACTGGCCCCATCAGACCTTCACAACATACATCACAGGGATAAGCATTGAGGTGCCTCATTTTATACAGACCCCACCCTAACAACCCAAGCCAGCCAAAACTTTCCGTATTAAAGCTTTTCCAAGCTCACATTTCGTAGAGGGTAACGGGTTAAGAGACTGCCCTTTGCAGACTGGAACAGCTTTACTGAGGTTTTTATCCCCTGTATTGGTCTTTAAAACAAACAAACAAACCACTCACATAGTGCTACTGAAAGAAAAGAAAACGACTCTACTTTCAGATGTCTCCAAACTTAATCCACTAAGTCTTTTTGATCCCTCTCAGCAGCTGAATCAGGAATAGGACATGATTTCCCAACTCTTTCCCAACTCGATGACTCTCCCTCCTCCTCTGAATGCTCAGGACAATGGCCTATTTCCTCTAAAAGTCTTAGTTGAATTTAGTAAGATCCTAAGAAACAGGACTGTTAACCTTCTGTATTCCATGTGATCACAGCAAAATTAGCTCTGGAAAAGGAGTAAAAAGCTGTCCACATGCATTCTAGTCTGGACCAACAACAGTGTTCAGTCTCCAGGAAAAACAATCTGGTGCAGTTAAAAGCTGCATTTGAACCACTGTTAGCAGCCTGCTACACTCAGGAGAGTTATCTTCAACAGTCTGTGGCTTTCTCTTAGGCACCAGTCAGCTCTTCTCCAGCATGACTGCCTGTTCACGAGCACTGGATTTGTAACAACTTCTGGAATTACTAAATTCATATTAATACACACCTTGAGAAATAGTCAAGTTAATAAAAAACAATAAAAAACCACCCTCCACCTCCTTTCCTTTGTCCTGATGCCCTATACAGACTTTTATCCTCCAGATACATAAAAACTTTGACATTTCTCTATCTGGGCTTGTGAGGAAAAGAGTATATCATATGCACACTGATGAACTAACTCCACAGGCTGTTCACACCCTGAAAAACCAGAACAGGAGGAATACATTCCAGGTTACAAGTTATTAAAAAAAAAAGAAAAAAACAAAAAAACAACAACAATAACAACAACAAAAAAACATTAGGGAGACCACAGTATGGGCAGGAGAGCAGATAAGAGCTGAAAGAACTCCACCTGGAACCAAGAGTATGAACGGCAGCTCTTGTCAAAGGAAGTGGCATGCAGACAGAGCAATTGCAGTCTGTTATGGCAGTGGAATGACCGGTGGGTCAGTGCACATCCTGCACGTTTTAGCCTTCATCCGTACAGCACTGCAATAAATTTCTATAGACTCTAGAGCACTAATTACATCAGCAAAAAAAAAATTGTTTCTCCAAGCAACATTTTAACTCCATGACAATGAGTGGCCAGCCAAGCAGCAGGCTCCACCCAAAATGAGACTCACTGCCTATTCTACATTTGGGGAATTTCATGCTTTAAAGGCAGCCTATTATTAAAAGCAGATGTTTAAAAAAAAAGATATCTTGCTTGTAAATAAAAACCTTTAAAGTTAACAGTCTTTATTTGACAGTGTATCATGTCTCTTGTTTTGGAGTTTGACCTGTTTCTGAGCTTTTTTATTATTCAGTCATATAAGATATTTAAATACGGGCTATTTGATGAATCAGCTGTTATCTAGGCACAGCACACAGACGTGTCCAGTCGAATACTAACCTACACTTTGAAGAAAAAAAACACAACACCCAACTTAAGATTTTTTTCTGACCTGAAATCACCAGTTTACTTCTGAAACATGAAACAGAATAAACTACAGGAAAATGTTAAGATTAAGGTCTGCTGTAAATCCTCAGCAGAACAGCTTTCAGAAGAACATTCAGCTTGATAGTACAAAAATGGCCACATCTTCAAGAAGCAGTTTCCTGAATATTCCTTCAGCAGTCAGCTATTAAATTGAAACATTATTGACATATAATCTAATACTCAACGTCCTGGTACAAGCAAATAAACACACTAATACTGACTCCCAAATTTAAGAAGTATCTGAGATAAAGTGTAAATTTCCCCTTTGAGAAGCTGCTGTGGTAACTATATCCAGCTATAATTACACTATCATTAAAATCCCAGACCAAAGAGGAACTCACATAGTTGGGTCCCAAATTACCCCTCAGTTTTTATGAAGTATGGAATCTGCACTGAGGAGATGGACAGATACTGAATGGAGAACCCTGCTGTACTCTGAAAGTGATTCTGATGGGGCAGAGTGGTGTTCATGCTAATGGTAAAACATTTTATGACATATGGAATCACTCTTTTGCAAGAACAGATGCTCTAACTCGTCTTTGCTGTACTTTTCAACCATATCCTTTCTGGTATCCTAAAACGAACACTCATACACAAACACAATTAAGGAAACACTTAATGATGCCTCAATTAAAAACTGCTGCCTACTTATCCATACAGCTAAAAAGATTCCGTCATACTTCAGAAATAAATAGAACTGAAATTGGACAAGCCATTAAGTGAACCTGAAAACATTCAGTAACATCAGATGTACCTCAGTGTCAGGGAAAGACTATCAGTGTACATTTCTTTATTTTTCACACAGAGATGGATAATTAATTCCTTTTCCTGCTTAGAGGAAAGTGGTGGAGGCTGGTGGCTAGGCTAGATCTGTATTTGGCAGTCATTTTAGATTCCTGTTTGCAGTTCTGTATCTAACTAGTGTCTCTTCTTTCAAGCATTATGATTCAGAGACGTTAAAGGAATGAGTAATTTTGGAGATGGTCGCATATCTAAATTCACTTATATTAGTTCTTGCAATTTCATGTTTAACATCTATAACACTACTGTACCTGAAACTACTTTTGAAACTCCTGAAAAATAAAATATATGCAGTTTCTCTCCATCATTGTGCAGCAGCTATGCTTATTTATAAACTAAAACATCTGTACTCTAGCTAGGATGTTTAAAAGCCATTACACTCTATTGCTCACATAAAGTCATTCATCTTTTCATTAAAGCAATAAAGATTCCATTCTAAGGCATCAACAATGTGTCACTGTAGGTGAAATGTCAATTTTATGCAAGTTACATAAATCTATTTACAGACCTCATTTTATTTTTGAAATGAAATTACGCATAAATCTGTTCACACAAGAAACAAGTATGCAGGCATCAACTGTTGTTCAAGTATTCTTCTGATAGGATCAAACTGGTTTTTTTCTTCCCCATTGTGCTCAGAAGACCAGCATTGTACAATGCATTCCTAAAATTAAAGGTACAGCTAATAAAATAAATGGCACACAACAGACTCTCAAAAACAGCCATTTCAATATGGAATTGTAACTCTCCTGTCCATGTTCTTCAGGGGAAGAAAAATCTAGAAGAACAGAGAACACATATGACACCCAAAAAGACACTGTGCCCAGGATTTGGCAAGAAAGTAGGAGGCATTTAAGTCAGTAAGGTTCCTAAAATGCCTCATGCAATTAAATACTGCACAGGCACTGCTGCCCATAGCAGATCAGAAAACACAGACTTCTGAACAGAGGCAGAGGCGGTTGCATTACACACATTTTTGGAAGTTCTTGTAATATTAGCCTGGTTTTGACCCCACAAGTCACACATCATCAAGCATACACCAAGAACTTGGGAGGCAATTTCTGCCGGGATGATGCAAAACATGGGTACTCCCTGTTACTGTTCAGGGTAAAAGCCCCCTTGAACTGACACCCATCACGCAGCACCAGCATTTGTCCATACTGGAAAACCTGCCCATGGGAGATGTCCTCTGCTGCCAGGAGTACAGGATGGCCAGCATACCTGGAGACCTGAACTTCATAAACCCACTGCACCAATCTTCCTCCACTGCAGTCCCCAAACCATCCCATTCCACCTTTCCAAGCTGTCCAGACACTTCTGTAAGGCCCCTTCTTCAGCTCTGTGCCACATCCTGCTCCCTCTATCACAAGATTCCTCATTTCCCTTGCTTTCAGATCTCATCCAAATAGCACAGCACCATCCACCACACAGCCCTTGGGAGGTTTCATCTCTGTTATATCACTTGTTCAGGTAACATAAAAGAGTGTTTTCTTTTATGTAAGAGAGGTCTCCATATGTAACACTCTGAGCCACGCAGAGCACTTCAAACTCAAGGTTAGCACAAAATAGCAGTACGGTCTTCAGGAAAATTTTTGCTACAGCACAAGAGCGACAAAACCAACAGCTAAGCAGGTACTTTTCATCACCAATAAAGCTGGGGGTTCTTTTGTTTTGTTTAGAGTTTGTGGTTTTTTTTGCTTGTTTTGTGTTAAGACTGCTGCAAATACACAAATTAGTCAACTGAGTATGTAGCATTCAAGTAAAAAACCCCAAATCTGAGCATCTCAGTGTAAGGATAAACACATATGTGTAATGAATTTGGAAGAATCTAATCCTGGAAAAGACTGCACATGTGAGTTCTCTTCACCTCCATCCCCACCCTATACACCCCCCCTACTCCTGTACACCACATGCCAAACAGATATCAACAGCCTTCCTTCAAACAATTAACATTTTGCAATAACAATGGCTTGTGAACACATGCAAAACTGATGAAACACATACTCCAGCTTCACGGACCACAGCTAGTGCTGCACTCAGTACTTCTTCAGGTTTGGGGGAGGGGGAACAGTTGGTTTGTTGTTTGTTTGGGTATTTTTAAACTTGTATAGTGTTCAGTATAAGTAGCAATAACGAGTATTACATATGTAGAGACAAAGAAAATCTGATCAAAGCTCAAGAAGTGCAAGTTTTTGGATAAAACAGGTGGTTTTCAGTCATGCCTAAAAAGAGTAAATATTTTCTTATTAATGTGCAGGGGATCAGATAATCTGTCATCCCTCATAAATTGTAAGGTACAACACTGACAGCTGAACAGATGGCATGCTAAAATCCAAACATCAGGTGGCATTGAACATCCCTCTCAAGCATGCTTTTTATTCTTGATTTTCAGTTTTCAGATGGAAAAGTGTGCTGTAGGGCCTTGCTCAGAAGCACCTCTCTGGTAACAATTCAGTGTATTTCATACTGAAACACTCAGGAACCTGAGAAAGGAGCTGGTAGAAAAGAGGCAGCCATGGTTAGAATGGAAAGCCACTCCTGCAGAGGGCACCGTGTGGTCGTGGTTAATGAAGTGAGGCTGAGAACCTGATTGACTTGATCTACACCACCAGTTTATGATTAGCAATTAAAAAAGGCCAGTGCAAAGTGCTCACACCACCTTCAGTGACCACCACCAGGATGACCTCTCAAAGCCACAGCTCCATCACAAACTTCGGCAGCAGTTACCGACAGCAACTGCAGCGACAGCTGTCGAGTCTCCTGTAAGCTCCCTCTGTGCACAATTTATTTCCAATTTTATCACTGCAAGATACTAATAAAGTACTTATCATACTCGTGGGGCTGAAACCACCCAGCAAAAATCCTTCATATTTGGGATCACGCATAGCATGTTGACAAGTTGACAGATTTTGAGTCCAAAGAGAAACCTTCATATCAAAGCCTATTTTCCTATACAGTTAAAGCATGCACTACCTATTTTATCCATCATTTTCTCTGTCACAAAGTGAACGATTTCCTTTCCAGTAGAGAAGCTGAGGAATCAAAACACGTTCAAAAAGGTACCTATTCTTTCTTTCATCACCACCCTATCAGGATATTAAGCCTCAATTGTCTGAGATTACCAGCACATATCATGCAAGAAATAACGTATAACAAGAGGTAATAGTTCTACTTAGCACTTGTACAACGTTTTCCATGAGCAAATACCTGAGCAAACATTAACTGGCAACAACTTTGTTTCTTTATCTTTGGCACGCAGCCTACAGGAGATGATTTAAGTGACCTTGCATTGTTGCAAACCTACTGGAGACAGATTTATGTTATCTCCACTGAAATCAGAACTGCAGGGAAGCTGAGTAGCAAATTGAAATTCCTGATAATTTCAAACTCAGCAACTCAGTGTCTGAAAAGGAAAGGAATACTTAAAGACTGGCGTCACGAACAATTGCATGGCAGAGACACTGAACACCACTGCATCACAAGGTCATCCACAAAAGTCCACATGTGCTGGACTTCCCAAGAGAGTTTTAAAAACAAGAATAATCTTGTTGTACTGAATGCGTTCACTAAACAAAACATCCCTTGACGTTAAAACAACAGATGACAGTTTTTCTCAAAAGAATGGCTTATCTGAAAACACTATAACCTAGGAGTCAGTGGTATGTAGGTAAAGAGTCTACACCTCTCCCAGCCTTCCCAACTGCAATTTGCATATTGTATTTGCCAGCAGCAAGCTTGGGTGGTCGGAGCAGAAATCTCACTTGCAGAAGGGCAGGATGTTGTTGACCTTGTCAGTAACAGCTTATTCCAGTCTGCAGTAGCATCTCCCAGGACATTCAGAGCTCAGTAGATGCCAGGAGCTGCTGCATCCCGGGCTCCTTTCAGCTGCTGTGGCTCCAGCTCCTTGCTGTGACTTCCAAAGCCTGCCCTCAGTGCAGATACAGCACAGTGGCATTGCGAGCTGACCTCTGCTGCACTGCACTCGACCGAGGCAGCGCCCTGAAAGGCCATGCCAAAAGATGCTGTGTTCATTAACTTCGCCACAAGTAAGGTCTAGATCTCTAATTAAGTTGTCAAAAAAGCAAAGCGTGACAATGGCTTTCAAAGTAACTCATAGTGATATTATCTAAATGTCACTAATTGCTACAACACTCTTTTTCAGCTTCACTTGACCATCTATGTTGCCTATTTTATCTGACTGGTGGCTAATAACATTAATTATATTTACACAAGAAGACAAAACATTTGCAGCTCACAAGATTACACATGTCATTCTTTAAAGGTGGAAACAGCAGCAATGCAAGTAACCTGTGCACATTTTACAACTAGAAGCATCAATCCATTGCACTCCTCTTGCTTCCTGAGATATGGTGCCTAGCTGGCGTAACTGGCCATGTGAATTGTATGAGGTCTGTTTGATACTGGAGACTGTATTTGTGTCAGACCAGGAATTCCATTTGAATTGGAGATAAAAAGCACGACAGGGAAGGCAGGAAGCAGTGGGAGTAAATGAACAAGGAATGGTAACAAAAGTCTAACAGCAGATTGTCAGTAAACCTTGATAATTACCCATTCACTGGGTAGCTTCTGTAGATAAAGAAGTGATGATTATCCAAGCAAACCATTTTTTCATGCTGAACCCCAGAATAATGCAACTGAACAGCAAGTCACTCAGCAGAGCACTTCTATCGGCCAGCAAGGCTGCCCGGAAACTTTCCTGGCAGAAGGGGACCACAGAAGGCTGTGAAATGAAAGGGTCTTTCACCAGCAGAGAAGGAGAAAGATGACCTGACTAAAATGGTCATCTGACACTGCAAGTCTGGGGACTGGGGGGATGGGGGAGGGAAGGTGTAGAAAAAAGTTAGTGTGGTCTTTGCTTAAATGATGACTGGAATTTGCAGCAGGTTGTGAGCTGTGCTCCAAGAACACTCAAGAGGGAAATGAAAGTGGAAATAAGTTTGGTGTCTTGCTGAGATATTTGTATTTCTTGCATGTAAGTTTCTTGGGTGTTTTTTGTCTGTTTTCATGGGGGTTTGGTTGGGTTTTGTGAGTGGTTTAGTTTGTTCGCTTTTTGTTTGCTTTGTTGTTCATTTTTTTCTAAAAGAACCCCTGTGGTTAGTTTCAGCTTCAGTCAGGCTTTGAATGCAGACTAGCCATAAGGCCAGGAAGGGAACATCCACAGCTGAAGCACAGAAAAGCAGCCTCTTTGTAACTCAACTGCAAGACGTCATTTCTGTAAGGGTAAGAAAGCGAAGAGCCTGAGAGCAGAAGTCAGCAAGGGAGGCCAAGAGAATGTGACACAGTTCATCCAGACCAAGGAGCACAGCAGGCCCACATCTAGCGACTTTAGAGGCACACGGTGGAATTTTGTGCGGGCTGGGAGGCACACAGCTTACACATGCTGCTCTGTGTGAAATTCATACTAAAGGCCACGATGGTTTTTTCCATTCAGATATTACTTTTCAGCCTTTTTTAAAGAAATAAATCAATCTTTGCATTTGAGAAACAGTGGCATTTCCTGCTAACATTATATCTAGGTACACCAGGCCTCCTCTTCTCTTCTCTTCAAAGCAATTACTGATGTTTTCAAGTAACCCATTTCATTCCATTGGGTATAAAGGAAAAGTGAGGAGCAAAAAGCTCACAACATGCTCACAACAAAACAAGTACATCTAAATCATTAGTAACATACAGCCAGAGCACTGGCAGTAAGTCCAGCTACTGTCCACTGTTTATCATCTCACACATCATCAATACAGCAACTGAAGATTTATCTTTATTTTCAGATGGCAAAGGACGTAGCAGTAACCACACCACATGCAAACAATCACTCTCAGTAAGACAGAAGAAAGTAAAGCCAAGAATTAATTGTGTATATTTGTATAAATGAAACAATGTTTATCTTAACACAGGAAAAAACACAAAGGACTTTCTAAAAATAAAGAAGTTAAATCTATCCTGTTTGAAGTGACCATCTCCCATTGTTCTCTTTTCTCAAAGTTCTAAAGATCTGAGCTACAGAGAACTCAGATGACTGTTCTCATCTTGAAACTACTCAATAATTGTACTAAAACTAAAATATATCTAACAAACTACTGATTACTGCTGGACACATGGGAGCTATTCCCTTCAAAAAGAGCCATGGGGTGTCAAAATATAGACTTAAAAATGACCACATTTCTCAAATGATTATCCAAGGATCCTCAGGTTTTCCTTACCCTTAAATATAAAAACATAAGTAAACAAGAAATTGATAATCAGCACGAGACATATGAAAAAGACATGAAAAGTTTTAAGACTGAAGAACTACTCAATCAACAGATTTTAGTTACTTACCAAGTTCAAATGGCAACTCACATAAAGCCTTTCAAGTTTTGGGACTTCTGCTGCATAATTGCCTCACAGTCAGTTGAGAAAAAGAGAAATCAAGAGGTTCAAAGTGAAATTGCCTGGATAATCTAACATGACCTCTTATCTGGTAAGTATATTTCAGTGGTAAGCAGGCTGTGAGATACAGGGACACTGCCAACTCTGCAAGCAAAATTTGTTTATTCAGCTATAGTGTTGATGATCCCACATTCCTCAATACTGCGTTACACACCACAGTGGTCTGTGAAGACCAGAGGACCTAAGGACCAAGGCACACATCTGAACTCTTCGTTTCTAGATAGCAACAGTCCCTTATCTTTCAACATTTAATACCATAGACATAAGACCTCCTTAGTGGATGGTTTGTAAATTCAGCACATTAAGCCATTAGAGAGCATCTAAAGGAGGTGAAGGGTTTGGAGAGGAAGCCGTGTGAGGATCAGCTGAGGTCACTTGGTCTGTTCAGCCTGGACAAGAGGAGACTGAGGGCACACCTCACTGCAGTTACAACTCCCTCATGATGGGAAGAGGGGGGTCAGCCACTGATCTCTTCTCTGTGGTGACAGTGACAGGACTCGAGGGAATGGCCTGGAGTTGTGTCAGGGGAGGTTTAGGTTGGATATCAGGAAAAGGTTCTTCACCCAGAGGGTGGTTGGGCACTGGAACAGGCTCCCCAGGGAACAATTTACAGCACTGACAGAGCTCAAGAACCATTTGAACAATGCTCTCAGGAATATGGTATGACCCTTGGGGTCAGCTGTGCAGGGCCAGGAGATGGACTCAATGATCCTGATGGGTCCATTCCAAACCAGCACATTCTCTCATTCTATGACTTAGTTTGGGTATCTGAGCTGACTATGTCTACCTAGATTTTCAGTAGCACACTCCAGTTTCTGTTGATTAGTAAACTTAGTCAGAGTACAGGTACTTGATGGATCTTCTTGATTCCTGATGGCCAAACGGACATCCATCATGTATTGGCACTTTAGACCCACGGCTCCATCTTTCCTCCTGTCTGCTGCTAAACCTCTCAAAACATTGCTTATCTTGCCATTTCTGCACAGCAAACTGATTTTCATGATGTTTAGAGCTGCTGCCCATTTTCCCTCCCCATTATTCTGCAAGGAGGAATACAGACACTAAGGCTGCAGACAAGAAAAAAAAAATCAACACCAAGCAGAACTGCACACAGTCCAGAACTGATGTAAGATGTACTGCTGTAAGCTGTGTTAATAACGTACAAGCCACCATGGCACTTTGTGTTTTATTACAAATGAAATTTCAGCTCACAATGAAAGTTGTTTCCTTTTTCCCCCTCTACTAGCAAGACAAAGTAGATTACTTGACTAAACCTCACCATCTTAATATTCTCCACAAGTATCAGAAAATATCTTAGATGGTTGTTTTTAAAAACATTTCACAATATTTTTTATACCTATTAGAATGCCATTATAGCAAGCAATACGAATTCCAAATTCATAACAAAATATGTATTAATATTTCAAAACTATTCAGAGTAGAAAAAGAGTCTATTTATAGTTGAATTTGTCATTCTTGTAAAGGACATAACCACTCTTACGGGATTATAGCCTTCTATTTTGAAACCCGTGACAAAGCCAAACAAAACACAGTGCAAGCATAGAGGCAAATCCCTCTTCCAAGAAATTATTTTGTTTGGAGTCTTCAAGGACTCAATCCAATCTCCAAAAGTACTTCATGACTACATAAGAAGGCAAAAAAGTTTCACTATCTGTCTGATCTTCCTGAGGCCACTAACAGATGTTAGTGCTGTGGATTGACCTCTAGATCTAATATTTGTCAGTTTCCAAAATCAAATATAAAAGAAGCAAGCTAAGCTTAGCTGCTTTTTCTTCCATGACTGCAATGAAGGATAAATCCAAGAGTCATGGGGAAAAGCAAGCAATTGTTTTGCATGAAAATAAAATCAACTTCAGCTGCCAGTGAAGAACATGTGAGATTTCACACCACCACATCTTCCCACATTGTTTATCCTCCACATCACATGCACTGAGAATCAGACAAGTCTTTTATGCGTCAGACTCTCTGTATGCAGAACATCAACTGCCCACACATGGCAGGCCTGAAGCAAAATGAGAGAAAGAACAAGCAGGCACTCACTCTGGTTCCTTCCCTTAGGACTCACCCGAAGAAGGAGTTCCATTTCTCTCCAGGCATTAATAATGACATGCACAAGTTTTCTGTTCAGCAGGCATGGACGGCCTTGCCTTTCATCTGATCAGAGCCACAGCTTTCACACCTTTCTCCAGGCAGCCCCTGGAAACTCAGTTTTGGCTGCCCCAAGCCACTGCTGGGGGTTTAACTCTTACCTATTTGATCAGTGATTGAGCTATCTGCTGCCAGGCACAACCACTACAGCTCAGTATTAATGGACCGATCTGCACATCAATAACCTGTCTATTCTCATTTGAATATTCTTGTCAATAACGTGTGATTTACTAGAACACTCAGTCCTCTCATTAGTGTTTTTTGCTAATTTGGATACCCTGCACCTCACCAAACACACTAGGATTGCTCACACAAGATGACAAGAGATACAAACAAGTATCTGCTTTTTGTTTTAATTAAAGATTCACTTGGCTCCTACTAATTAGTCCTAGACTGGACTATCATGTCGCAGTCATCAAGATACATGCATGTCACAATCATCAAGATACTCTTTTATTACCAAAGTAAGTGCTGCCGGTGGTTTGTCTGTCCTTCCCTCTAAGGAATACTGCTGCTGCTATATCGAGACACCCTGCTGCAGGTTGTCGAGTTTATATTCTGATTTCTTCACAAGATGCACACACATTTTCTGTAATAGAGTTCAGCAGTTCAACAACCCCGAGATTTTCAACTTCCCCAGCACAAAGCTACTCCAAATTAAAAACTTATAATAAAAAGATGCACAAAGCACAAAATCCTGAAGGGCAGTCCAGTGTCCAGAGTCTCTCCAGAGAAAGAGCACACAACCCTAGGAAAAGTGAGTGGGCTGACTGTGCTACCAGCCCCTTTTCCATCATCAAAAATATCCCTCTTACAGCTATAACCATTTCATCACAGTTCTTGGAGGGGCTGACACAGGAGAGAAATCCCCAGTAGTATCACAAATCTTATAAAACATTTTCCCCTTGATGCTTACAAGCAAGAGTGACCTGACCAATACCCCTAGTCATGCTCCCCATCAGGATCAGTTTACTCTAAACTCATTTCAAAGCCTGAGACTGCACACCAGGGCTATGTTGGATTCCGTGGAGTGCATCTAACATAACAAGTTTGAGTAACTGCTGAATTCAGACATGTTCCCAGGAGCAAATGGCCAGTCAGTGGTGAGATAATTTTCATCTTTTTTCAAAACATGCTTTTCAATAATTCATGTGAATGGTTGGAGGAGCAGAGGGAGAGCAAGGATTTGTAACAGGTTTTAAGTCTTCGTGGAAGAAGAGATAACCCCCAAGAGCTTCATGAGTCATGACAAAAATGCTAAGAATGTGCGTTTGTTGTTTTTTTGGTTTCTTTTAGGAATCCACGTCACATATCTTACGGGTTCCCTTCCATCTCATGAGATAGGAAACACAGAATAACATTAAAACATCCTATTTTTTCCATCCTGTAACAGCATCTTTAACAGATTCAGTTAATAACTGCAAAGGATTATATAAATAAGCTGAAAATGAGATAGTCATTGCCAGAGACAGCAGAAGGTTTCCAAATTTTATGGGTTAAAAAAGCCAAGAAATTTAACAGTCTTTTGAAGATGCTAGTATAATCCTTCCAAAACTGAAGAGAACAGATGACTCAACCATATGGCTAAGTTCCACCAAAATTCTGTCTTGTAATCATAAAATATGATGTAACGCAGTTTGGTCCCAGGAGAAGGAAAGGCGTTAGACATATGTGACATGCACAAGCGTTCCCTGGATACATCTGGCTAGCTGTTTTAAAAAGGTATTACACAAATAAACAGGGTTTTCTAGAAGACTCCAAGGTAAATGCTCTTAAGCCTTCTCTTGGAAAAGAAATGGGTATTGCTCTTAAAAGCTACATTAAGGTATCAGCCATTATCATTACAAACCAAACAGGTATAATGAACAAGTTGTTACACCTTTCTGCAGCAATCCAGCTTTTAAAATGTTTGAAAGCAACCTGTGGTTTATTACTATTTCATACTTAATAGCATGAAACTTCTTGGAAAAGAGTTTAAAGGACTATTTGGAAACCAAAAGAAGCTTATCTTTTAAAATACCTGGGAAAGATAAAAGAATACACATAAATTCAGAATGCACATCATCAAGTGGCAAAGGATGCCGTTTTCTGCATTATGTAAACGCTGAATGGAAAAAAGGTGCTGAGAAGGAAATCAGAGTAATCAACTGTAAGAGGTAAAGTACTCTTCAATTCATTAATTACTGAAATATGTGCAACAGAAGCCATCAATACCTCCGTTACTTAAATATTTCACATAATCCCTTGGAATTTATGGCAACCATTCAGCACATTGTTATTACTCTGGTCCTCATTGTATTCAGGGTGACATTTAAGAAGGTATGCAGAGATGCCTTAATTAAGCATGTAATGTCTAAGAGTTATATAAAAAAAACTCCTCCACTTTTTATTGTAGGTAGTTTAAATCCACCCACAACTCAAGTCAGGCTCCCAGAAAAATAAACTGATTCTAGCATGAAAAGTAAAGAAAAATGACAAGCAGGAATAGTTTTGTTTCTCATAGTGACAAAACCAGCAAGGAAAAATTACTGGGGGCTGACTGAGGTGTAACTACTCCAAGTCTGTCTAAAAAACAGGATGTTACAATCGTCCTCATGTTATAATACTTTGCTCTGCAGCAACACACACTGGAGCCTGTCAGCTAGAGCACACACCGAGTATCCTTTCTCTGTAACAGTGTGTACACTTAACCATACCAACAAAAAAGTTAAGAAAGAAACTAAGTCTTAGTAGAAACCACGAAGCCAAGAGGCCACACAGTGAACCAAGAAAAGTACCCATGTTTCCCGACTCCCGCTCCAATTCACACGAAATCAAAGTGCTGGGAATCACCAGGTAAGGCATCAAGAAATGGAACAACTATGGGCTGTATTCACCAATGTGCAGTATTGGTCTCTTCCTCTAAAACTGTGTTAGAGCTGGAAAAGTTTCAGAAGGGCAAAGATGATCCAAAACAACAGTAGTACGGAGATCAAACAGGCCACAGTACCTCAGCCTAGTCAAAGGGGGACACAAAGATGACAAAAAAACATGGATATGTGGAGATGGACAGGGATCAACTATTACAGCACAGAAGAGGGACCATCATGTGAAGGTGGAACCAGGTCACAGCGTAACAACAGACAAACAATACCAGACTTGTGGAAGTCCTCTCCAAGGATGTTGCAGACAATAGGTTTATGTGGGTTCACGGAGGGACTGGTCAAACATCAGGCAGAAAGCTTCACTACAGGTTTGGAAAGAGTTTCCACATGTGCAGGAAACTGTTTGAGCTGAAAATACTTAGCAGCTAGGGAAGTATTAAGAAGTGTCATACACACTTGCTCAGTGCTTGCTCTTCCCTAGACATGCCCCAACAGGCACTGCTGGAAACAAAAGACTAGGGACACCCAAATTGACTCTTCTGTCTGTAACAGAACAGAAATTTGATCAGCTCCATCGGGTTTTTTGCGCCACAGCTCCTATTCCCTCTCCTGCTCTGCAGAATGAAACCCAACATGTTGGTGTCTGTACAACCTGATAGGCACCAGGATCAAGTCAGGCTAAAAATACTGTCCTAAACCAGTGGCTAATCACACATGACAACACTGCTTTTCCTCAGTAGTGAGAGATGGAAACTAGAGAGAAAAATTGCAGAATTGCTACCACTTGTGTGCTTCACCTCACCAACAAGCACAGTCCTAAGCAAGGAACCCCTGTGCTGAAGCAACCTCCACACCATAGGTCTGTACAGATCTCTCTGCTGTTTCTCGAGATCTGAAGACAACGAAGAAAAGCGAGGCAGCAATCTTGAATTTAACAGCTCTGTATCACCAGACCAACATTTTTTAAAAAACAGCAGAGCAAAAGTGGTTTAAAGCCACGAGATTTAGCTATGCTGCCTTAACCACTCAGGCAGAAAGCTGATTGTATGGTCTTCTCAGGCCCCAGCCACCAATTTCCGTAATCTTCTGGCAAGCGATTTTAATGGTAACTTGAGTCAAGGGACGAAGTCTAAACCGAGGACAGGCTACAGCCACAATTTAATTCACTGTTTGAATAGAAACCTCAGCACAGATAAAAAGGGTCATTCTGACATGGGCTGAGGACACATCTTACTGCACAAGGATACAACTTCAGTGGACTACTATCTCTTATATTAAATGTATTTTATGCTATGCACATCCCATTATTGATTAATTTGTTGGACCTGCCATTTTGAAAGCTAAATATCTATTTATGTATCTAAATATGGATTTGAAAAGGAAGCTTTCAAGAACTCTTATGCTAGTAAAAGAATATGTTTTGAAACTTTAGAATTATCAATTACCACATCTCAGTTTCGTTTCATCCTTCTAAAAATCTTCCCTGCACTAAGGAAAAAAAAAAATAGTCAAGGACTTCTCTTTGGAAAGCTGTGCACAGTATTTCACAACAGCCCTGCAATTACTTCTGAGAAATCAAACTTTAAAGATTTTGGCCTGGTATGTTATTTGAATGGGAAGAGGCTGACAAAGCTAAGAAAGTGAGATGAACCTCCTGTTACTCTTCCAGAAGAAGTTACAGTGAAGATTCTGCTATTAGCAAAATCTGGGAGTAATATTACTGTAGTGGCTACGGAAACTACAGTAAAGTGTGAACAGACAATTCCTCCATAATCTCACCACAGAACATGGCTATCTGCTTGAGAAAAAAAGGCTCAAAATGCTCTTCAGCATCTCTAAAGGACTCCACAAGGCTGAACGACTATGCACTGGAAAGTATTTCCTTAGGAATGAGGAAAGTTTTGGCATGCACCCTGCAACGTCACTATAAATTAAACCTCTGTGCTGCAGCTGTCCAAGGCTTTGTACTCAGTCCCTGATACAACATGTTGCCTCAGGCTGCTTGCTGAATGCCTGCCCAGCCACTGAACTGGTTTTATTGTGCTCCCCCTTGTAAAACCGGGGCTGTTACGCTCACTACAGCCTGGCCATCCCCATCGCCACTTTCTTTTAGGCAAATGCTCATGATTGAATAAGACATCAAACCTTGTGCCACGGCTTCATGATGGCTCGATGGTCACCTGCAGCCTCCGCGGCACATTAAAAAGAATTTTTATGCAATAAAAGCTTCCACACTGTAAATTAAAAGAAAGAATCAACATCAGGTATAAATGAGGGAAGAATTCCAGCATTCTATATTTAGCCTTGTTTTGGTAGACTGTTTTGGTGCGGGGTTTTTTGAGTTATTTTGAGTGTCTTTTTTTGTTTTGTTTTGCTTTGTTTTTTAATGAAGACAGCAAACATCCTGGCAAATGAGAAACATTCTGAGAATATTATACTAATTGGAAATACAAGTTTTAGATTAATATTGAGCTTCACGGGTAGCTAGCCACTTCCTTAGCTTTGTTTTAATTTAGAATGCGTCATTCTTTTATTTCTATGCCTATGCAAAAAGCTTTCCAAACATTTAATGTCAGACAGGAAAACTGAAGTGGAAAGTGGATGACAGCCAGTCTAACTGAGCTTTATCAACACAGTCCATACATCCTGACACACTATACATGCTCTAAGTTACCTCAAGCACTATAGCCAGTCATGCCACTGCTATTTGAAGAGACGTCACAATTTTGCAAAAAGAAACTATGGAAATTCAGTGTAAAGTCCAAAATAACATACCATGTTGTTTATGATCCATATGCTGTTTGCATGAGATTGGAACATGCAATAAAAAAGGCAATAAAAATAATCCTTGCATGTAAGCAGAACTGGAAAAGTCAGGTGCTGCAGTGCAACACTTTTATTACTTTTAAGCCATCAAAAATGATTATGTTTAAGAAGCATATAATTAGCCCGCAAAACTCCAGGCTTTATTATGTATTCCTCTGTCTGCATATGCACCTCCCACCAAACCAAGTCGATACTGCTTTTCAGTTGGCTGAAAAAGCAATCACTGTGGAGACGAGCACAGAAAAGATTTATTCTCAACCCAAGAAGTTAACCACGTTTCAAGACTTGGTCTCTTCTGATCTTGGCAGCTTGGGAGTGAATTCTGAACACTTTCAGAGAGGTGGCAGAGCCTGTCTCACATGGATGATCTCTACAGAAAACACTGGAACAAAAACAGAGAGCCAATTACTTGCGCTCAATAAAAACCGATGTTTCTTGCTACTGCACCCAGGCAGCCACTACCAGCACTTATTTTAGATACAGCTACTGAGTTATGTCAGGAAAAGCCTGGTTACCTTGGAGACCACCCCCAGACAGCTCTGGCAGAACTCACAAGATGTATTTTACCAAAATTTTTCTCTCTTTTGTATACAGTCAGTCAATTTCTACGTGCTTGAGCAAAACACAAGGACACCAAAGAAAAGAACCACCAAATTAGCTCATACTTCAACCACTCTCCCAGCATAGCCAGAATTTCAGCATGAAGTAAAGGAGAAAATAATTGTGTCCAGATCCTTCTATATAGGTGAGTAGTAACGCCATGGAGTGATAGAAGGCTTCTGTACACACAAGGGATTTTCTTTGTTTGTTTGCTTTTATTAGGGATTGTACAGACAACAAGTAAGTATCACACCAAAATTATTCACTTAAGTAGGCTTTCTCCCCAGCAAATGTAGAAAAGGTACCAATTATTTCATTGGTTTAATACAATCTCTGGAATGGAGAACTGGTGTTTTGGGACACATGATGAAACAAACACTCATGTTTACTTTTAAAATAACAGAACAGCATCATCTTGAAATTGCTCCTTCTAAACTAAGCCTAAAATCATTTGTATCTGGGAAATAAACTGTGGAGCCCTGCAATGAACACAGTCACAGGAGAACTGGAAGGATCTATGAAACATGAGTTTAACACATCTACGAGGATGCACAGTATTCAAGAATACTTTTGTTCTGTTTCTGAAGACAGCACAAAAGGGCATTTCTTGCATCAACAGCTGAAAAAAAAAGGGCAAAGAATCCATTCAAACAGTACAATTGTATCTGATTTGCATAGTTAAGCATTCCAGTTTCCTTAACTGTTTAGGTGGGAGGATGGAGATCGTTATCCTGGGGACCTTTTCCACAGTCAGCCAGGCTGAGCCTTGTATGTTCTGTATCTACCTGTGCTCCACACAGCTAGGTCAGCTGGTCTTCAACAAAGGAAGAAGATTAACTCTTTGCAAACTATTCACTTCACAGTCAATCTACGAACATAGACAAGGGAAAGGGAAAGTTTATAACCACTCAATTAGAAAGAAAAAAGTACATACTTACACGTATGTATTTTAAAACTGCCACAGGAAATTTGAACCCAATTTTCACCCATTATTAAGGCACATGTACATCTCAGGGATAATCAATAAGCTAGAGTAACCTGGTCAACAAAAGCTACAGGCTGGCCACAACAAGGAAAATATCACATGTTTAGAATTCATTGTATTGATTTTACAATTTCCTCCTATTTTAGCATTTCTTCTGAACAGACATATGTATCCATACTCAGGTTTCTGCCTTTTCTTACTGCATCTGTGCAGCTCACCTACTCCCAAAACAAAACATATGCGATACTTGCACTTTTTTTCCTTTTTAAACAAACAGAATGTTTATCACCAAATTGTCAGAAGCTAATTTCTGCATAAAATCAGGCTCTAGGAAAACAGACAGCTCCACTGCCTCGCTTTAATTCTGTTCACAGTGTTGTCAAACAGGGCTTCTAGATCATCTCAGCAGAGATATGTTCCCTAGTATGTTAGCACTCGGAACGTCCTCCTGCTCCACAAGACTGCCTAAGGAGGAACGAGTGATCCGTGCCATCTCCTCTGCCCTACTGACACACAGCATTCACACAGTGGATGTGCTTTTGCAAAAAACTGACTTGACATTTCTCTTCTCTCAGGAAGTCAAGCAGACATTTACAGAACTCTTTGAAAGTAAATCCACCACCACAGTTTAAGCTCTTTAGCTACTTGCTCCCAACTTCTCTCTCAAACCCTCAACCCTTATGTTTTATCAGAAGTACAGCGAAAGTGATACCTTACTTACCGCTGCAGCTACCTTTCAAGCTGCTCAGTCTCTGAGCTACAAAAATCTTTAACCACACCACACCAACAAGAACTTCTCTCCCACCAGGCAAACTGCTCATCTTCTGCTTGGAGCAGAGCCAGGCGAGCAGTGAGCAGCAGATACAGCAGGAGCCGAAATTAACCAGCTCAACAGCATGCATACAAGTTGCAGACAACATGCTTTACAAGGTGTGAAGAATGTCAAGTGTTTTCAAAGGGAAACACTGGTTGCAGAAGGTTCCCCTTCCTATAGGCCAAAATACCAAGGCTAAGAAAGACAGTTATCTTTGCCTATTATGCATAATTACACATCTATTTTTAGACTTGAAAGGTGTATTTTCCCTTCGCCATCTAAATACTGTGAACTCCTACACAAAAATAAGATGGCTTTTTACTCATGACTTACATTCCAAACCTCAAACAGGCATCAAGTTCTTCTCAAGATAAAAATCGTTTTAAAATTCTTTCTGGTTTTAATTTCTTTTGGTGAGAATGCTCTAAAGAACAGAGGGTTGGGAATGGAACATATTTCTGCTCATATTTTCTGAGTTAGCCTTCCCCCCTCACCCCGAACTTTCACCTCCTTGCAGACGTTCATGCCTGTTGAAAATTAAAATGTCTGCATTGCAGGATGGGCCATTATAATTCAACACATGCTGTTTTGGAGGAGAAAAAGCATGTTTTTGAAATAGCTCTGTTACAGGTCAAGAATGTAAAGCACAGTTCATATTTCAGATCACAATGGGAACCAGAGCTTTTTCTTACAAACCCAACCCAGCTTACAAGCAATGAAGGAAAAAGAAATCTGTGCAGTAAGGTCTTTGCCATTTCTTGCATCAGGCATTTAAGTATACTAATGAAAAAAACACTAACTGCTTGTGTTTTACAAAGGGCAGCATTGCAAAGTCCTGTTTTTACCACTGAATGCAAGTTTCCAAGGTTTGCTTTTCGAACATACTTTCCTGCTGCAGTCTTTGCTCTGCCACAGATGACTAAATGGGCAGTTGCTGGCTCTATATCCTTCCAGAGAGCATCCCAGGCTCACAAAACAACTGCACCATTGAAACACCACAAGCAGAAACAGTACAGCTCAAATGAGATGGTATCACGACTATGTATTATATTCCTCAAAGCTATGCAGACTGTGGTTTGATGCCTTTTGCTACAAGTCCCAACAACTCCCTACAGAAGAGGGCAAAACCTCATTGTCTCAATAATCTAATCCCACAACTCCTTTGGTTCATCCACTCCAAAGGATGCTTTTTTGCACTTAGATTCATGTGTGTGCTTAAGAGAGAAAGATTATGGAAGTCATTAAATCTGTGTAATATCAGTGTAGGTGCTCCCTACAGTGGATCATCTTGCTTGCTGGTCTCAGAAGAGAGAGGAGAAGCCAAGCAAAGTAAAATACGGCCATGAAGAGTTCTTTCTGAACAAAGGAGCATCTCCCAAGCTATACCACAGAACCTGTATTGCAGAATTTGTCCACCCCTCACTTGGGTTTTGTCTGAGATGCAAGCGTCTGTCAGACAGATTTGCTATCACAGTAATACATCTTGACCGTTCGTTGGGTTACAGCACCTTGTCCAGGTAACCGGCTCATGGGATGAGCTTCCTGAGAAACGGGGAGAATGCTGTATGCATCTCCTGTACGGAAGATGCAGGTTTGGCATGAAAATTACCTAATGACTGCCAGTTTTCAGGCAAAGTCTCCTGAGACAAGGCATCTCAATAGCTTCCTCCCCTAAAATCTCTGCTACCCTGACAGGCTGGAGGAGGCAGCAACCTGGACAGAGCAGGCACCAGGCAGACAGCTTTCCTGCACATGCATCCTCAGACATGCAAGAGTCAATAATCTCCAAGGAGTGAAGCTGGAAAATTTTTATCATACAAAAAAGCACAATTATGATAATGTCAACATACCTTATTGTCTTGGTTTGAAAGACAGGTGTTTACTAAGGAAGTCAGGAGCTTCCCTTGGAATGGAAAACATAACCCTCTTCCCTCCGAATTATTATAATTTCAAAATTAAGGGGCTTTCAGGCAAAGATATGAGGAATAGGAATAACAGTTCTTTACTAACATATAAATAACAAGGCAAACAACCCCCAATAAGGGCGGCAGTACCAACAAACAGAACCAGGCCCCAGTGACCCCTTCCGGCCTCAGGCCCCTTCCCCTTGGGTGCAGGTCCGGTCACGGCCGGCAGGGGCGCTGGCGGCTCCCGCCGAGCAGGGCGGGGGCGATGGTTCCCCCGCGCCTGCAGGGGGCGCTGCGGAGCGAGCGCGGGGAGCACGCGGCAATGGCGGCTGGGCCGGGCCGGGCAGGGATGGGAGAAAGGCCTCACAAACCCCCGGGGCAGCCGGTCCTGGTGCTTCAGAGGCCCGGCTCCGAGCAGGGCAGGGAAAGGCGGGCTTGGGGTCCTGGGGCCCCCTGAGCCACCCGAGCAGACGGTGAAAAGGACCGTCCTTTAGTGACGTAGGGTGTCAAACAGGGTCCTGTGCAAAAGGCCTCTCCAGCCAGCAAGCTCCACTCACGGCAAAAGGAAAAGCAGAAGGCAGGACTCCGCAGCGACAACGAATTCTCCCCAGAGCGACTGCAGCCTCTCTCTTTCCTCCAAACGCCCAGGGAACAAGAGCAACTAGGGGCTTTACCTAACCCCTTTTCCCCAGTTCAAATCTCGCGGCATCTCCCACCTACACGAGAAAAGCCCCAGGTAAAAGGGGACAGCTGGACCCCTCCTCCTGTGGCCAGGTCTTTTGTCTCTCTTAAGTACTCAGTAGTTTGTCCCCTAGCAACATGTATGGGGAACAGTCTTTAAGAGAAAAAGAAAAACAAAAGGAGAAGTCCTAAAACCCCAATGCTTATCCTCTTCCATTTCTTGTCTGAATCAACTGTGTAAAAGGAGCAAGAAACAGGACGAAAGTTGTGCCATTAAAGTTCTCAAAACAATGACAGTGACCGGAATAGGACTGTTCTTTGACAAGAGGTTACGCCTACCAGCATAACACACATGATCCTATCAACATAACATACATGATACCAGATAGGAAAAAAAATTGTAATGTCGCAAAAGGCAGAGGTCTACTTACTTTATTAGAAACAGTGCAGGCACATGTGTGTCAGAGTTCAATTTATCCTAACATTTCCGTCAGGGTTGAAAGTGCCATTGCACAAAGCACTAGAGAAAAAAAATCTACCCTTAATTATTCTCCAATTGCAACTGTAGCCAGATGCTTGATGAACTCAAGACAGTCTCCAGAACAGCCATGTTAAGTAGCTTTATTAAACAAGTTCAATGCAACACTACTTTTGTAATTCCAACTATTTTATGGAGTTGAATCAGATCTCCTAACAAGTTTATTTATCACAGGAAGAAATCACATCCCTATTCTTAAATATAAATTGTCAGCTTTAGAAATGGGTCCCAGCTGGTGGCTTTCTGTTAGCACTACTTTGTGACCAGGAGAAACCTTCAGCCCTTGATAAAGCTGGTTTTAGCAAACTCAGCAATACGAGTTTGAGGGTCCTGTTCTTGTTCCAGAATTGCTTCTCTAGAAATAAAATTTAATTTGGTGCCATTTCCTTCCCCTCCACACACCCCCAGGGATTTATGCAATCATTCTATACCAGTATACCTACTCCAAGATTATGGAAAGCTAGAAAGCAGTCCCCAAGATAAATAAGCTCATGCAAGTTTCACGAAAAACTGATTATATTGACAAGAATAATACTGTGCTTCCACCAAAGGCTGCAGCATCAGCTTAGCTGTTTTGTTTGATCTGTCAAATGCCACACAGCTACCTGCACTACCTGCTTTAGCAATTTGGAACAGCCCCAGCAGACACTGTGTGTCGCCTGGCAGGCACATGGGGCACACTGGAGAGAGTGATGGCAGAGAGTTGCCTCTGCACAGATGCCAGAGAAAGAGCAGAAAAGGCAGACAGTGAAGGCCGGAGTGGGAAAACCACAGGTACTGTGATAAAGTGGAGGAGTACAAAACAACCATGCAGGGAGGCCGCACTTTACTAGTTCTGCTTCTCACAAAGGACCTTGTGAAATCTAAGGAATCTAAGACCGATTCTGCCCAATCCCAAGAAACACTGCAAACGGTCTTAAGATGTTTCCTAAACGGGTCACTTTACTTTCTTACAACTTCTGCAGGGCATGTGGTCGTATTTGCAACATAAATCAGGGAGAATTTTTTTTCCTCAGAAAGGAGGTTTAAATTGTGGGATCAAGAAGGAATGTAAGAGAGATCACAGATAGAACTTTTTAATACCAATGGCAGCAACTCCAGCCCTCACCTTGCATACCAGAAAAATTAGTTGATTAACTCCCTTAAAAGCACACTCTGTATTGAGTCATTGAGGAGAGAGAACTGCATGAACACTATGCTGCTTTCCACTACTGGAAATAAGATTCTCTCTCTGTCATTCTCATCAGCTGAAATTACATTCTCCCCAGAAACTGCTGTGCATGGCAGCCCTGACAAGCTTACATACTAAAAGACTGAGACAGTTAAGCATTAGGTAAGAGAACACAAATTAACATCAACTGATTTTCCCCACCACTGCTTTCTTGTAACAAAGACTAAGAGCATTGTAATTAACTTTCCTCATGAAATGCTATGTTCTAAAGTTGGGCCTAATTAGATGCAATATAATTCTTGCCAGAAACAGATAATGTGTGTCTTTCATCAGCTTGGGTGATTGGAATTTATTAATGTTCGGCATGTCTGCATAGCACAAATTATGTTTTACCCTCTGCTCCACAAAGAAGCACGGTGTCTCTTTTAAGGTATGATCATCTGCCTTTGGTACTTTTATAAGCATGAAATGTGGTTTTCTTTTTAGAACAAAACCTCATGAAAGAAGAACCCCTCAAACTGGAAAGGCAAGAAGGGAAGATAAAAATAACAGCACTAAGCATAGCAAGATCCTGGCCCAGTATGAGCTGTATGTGGTACAGACAGACACACAATAAGCTTGCAGAGAACAGCAAAGGGATATGGAAAGAGGGAAGAAGGCGCAGCTTAGCAGCGATGCTTTTCATTAGAGCAGTAACAACAACCAAGATGAACTGGTAAGCTCGGTGCCTCAAGGGCAGTGTGAAAAAGCCACATGAAGAAACGCCAAAAAGATCCTCAAAGTTGCAGAAGGACAATGGAGGCTCAGGCTGATAGTAACTCTCTCCTAAGCTGGTGTCTTCTGAAGTTAGTTTAGCTTGAAATACTTTTGAACTCCACCCACTATCAGCTGAAGAGAAAACAAGGAAGAGAACATGGATGATGATGATGATTCATGTCAGTGCAAGCTCCTATTTTTCTATTTCAAATCAAACTCAGACTCCATGTCAATAGACATATTCTCTTTTCCTCTATTTTTTTTTGTTTGTTTTGCTTACAACCAAGAACTTCTCTCCAGGGCTCAGCAGTGGTAGGAAATCTCAAATGTCTTAACCTTTTTCCCACAAAGGGAGACTGAAGTGACCTCCCCACACCTCCAGGAATCAAATAGTGTTAAAGATTCAGCAAAGGTCTTGCTGACTTGGCCAGAGTACTCTTAAAGGAGAAAGAAAAATGGTACCCTGTCTACTCTGTTGGTGTCTTCCCCTGCCGAAAAAGGAACAAACAAAAAACTGATCAGATATGCAGGGTGAGGGAGGGGTGTGACATCAGAAGTTCTATAATTTTGAGTCTTCCCTTACAACCTCAAGCTGCAACAAATCACACTTTTGATAAGGATGCATGCATTAATTGCGTGGAAAAACCAATTAAGTCTGGAATTATGAGTGTCAGAAAGACTAGAGAAGACCCTCTAATTTCATTAAAAGGTCCTGTTTAATAAGTTATAGTGATTAACAACCACTTGATCTCATGTAGCAGGTTTTGATCTCATGTAGCAGGCACTCAGTCCAGGTTGTAGATTCTTAGCATACTTCTACACAACCATTCAGTGTTAATTATTGTTATGGGTGATGGATTTCATAACCACAGCTCCTAGTCCTCTTTAATAATTACTGTTGTGCAAATATTTCTGACTTCTGTAAACGCTGTTAGAAGATCACCTAAGCCTGGTGGTCAGCAAAGCTGCTGAACCCTGGAAAGCCAAATCACTGTGTCCAGAAGCTACAACTGCATGTTCCTAACGAGACAGGAGCTGGAGATCAGTAAGTTTAAACTCCTGGTCGTGTACCAACACTACTGGTCAGCTTATCTAGTTTTGTCAGACTTTAGACATCCTGGGTTGACATTCAAGTTTGAAAGAGCCAAGAATAATGCCTGATGTGACTATTTAAGGACATTTTAAGAAGTAGGTTAGTTTTGGAACTTACACTTAGTATGTATGTGTTTGAAATGACTCGTGAAGAGACAAGACCATGAAAAATCCACATCACACACACTCTGTGAAAGAATTTATTACATTTCTGGTCTATCTTTGCATGTTCATTGTGGCAGCACTCTGGCAAACATTGTGAACGTTTGCAAGATTTGCCCTATTAACCAACTACCAAATGCACCTCTAGAATCAGCCACGTCAGGTATGAGATATGTGAGCTTTTAAACCAGAAAACAGGTGTTAGGAGAGCCTCCACTACATCTGTTCAAAGCTTCAGAAAGTGGTGACTTACTCTAGAGCAAGTAACCTTCCCCACAGAGGAAGGGACTTACCTGTGAATAGCAGGAAGCCCAAGCTGATGCTGTGTGCAGATCACTGCATCTCCAGAAAACAACCTACTTCCCCCGCAGCTCTTTGAAATACCTACTTCCAAAATTTATGTTCTAAAAGATGTTCTTTTGTGTTGCTTAACTGGATATTCTAGATGACAAGCAAAACCAGCAAAGAGATATAAACAGTCTTAAACATTTCAGTTAGTGTATGATATAGGAACATTTGAATCTGGGTCTGGGTTTTGGTGAGGTGGTTTTTTTTTGTTTTGGGTTTGTTGGGGGATGGGAGGTTGATAGTTTGTAAGAGCATGGATTTGGCAATATGTAAGTTTTTTTCAATTTTCTATACCTACACTCGAAGACAAAAAGAGACTGCTTTGAAGAAAACCTATCTAGAAACAGAAGAATTGGAATTCAAGAAATAAAGTCAATAAATGGGGATAGTACTGCATAAATTCATATCCAAGTCCTGAGGATGGTGGTAATAATTGGAAATGGTGATGAATATTCTCCCATTAATAGCGTTGATAAGATAGCACACCTACCACTTCTAACAGATCAGAAATGCATATGGCGAGATCTCTGTTTTAGCACACTTGATCTGTATACAGTTGTATTTAAAATCCAGACAGTTTTCTTCTTTAAGTTGCAGGCAAAAGACTTGCGTGATGTAACTTAAGAACACAGTGAAACCTGCCCCTATACTCAGCCCAGAAATACTCACAGCAGCTGAAGCATGCAATGTGAAATAAAGCTGGTTAAGAGAAGACAAGGGAATTGGTTAGGGAATAGGGGCTTCTTGGCATTCCTTTAAACCCTTTTCTGTTCACCCTTGTGGAGTGTAATATAACCCTAAGAAAATATATCTGACCTCACTCCTTTCAGCTGCATTAAAAAGGTTTTAAAAGCAATTTAAATATCAGATTGCACATTCATAAACAACAGAAAAGAAAGAGGTTATACATATTACTGCCTTCCTCTTCCACTAGGACAAGTTGGGGGAGTTTTTCTTGGTTTTGTTATTTTTTATTTTAATTTAATGAGAACTTTTGATTTTCCCTGGGAGACGAGGTCGACAGACTAGGGCACTTCCTGTCTGCAGCAATGTCGTGTGCTTATGCAGACATGAGTCTTCTGACAAACAACTGATTTATTTCAAAGAGGGGGTCATTACAATCATGGCATATAGCAAGATCACATTCTTTCCTACTTGCTTTGCCTAATCACTATGGATTACTCAAACATACTTGAAAAGAAGATGCATTTCAGCTGTGTGTGAAAACGGACAATTCATCCAAAATCCCACACACACACTGAAAACAGGAGGAGACGTTGTTGGTCAGATCATGATCAGGCATTGGCAAAAACTGTGAGTAATCCTACAACTGAACTACTAAAATGTAAAAGATGTGATCCTACAAAGTTCTTAGCACCTTGTCGTGATAAAATCAGGTCTCAGATTCTCAGAAAAGATGATTAAAGGAGACTATCATCAGGACCATTTGCAGCTTCTATATTTAAAGTCACCCCTCTGAATCTTACTGATGGAACCCTCATGCAGTTCAATTACACGCATTTGGGACAAACTCAAGTGCCCTGCAAAGCAGGTCAGATCTCCAGCAGTGTGCAGCACTAGCTACCCACTTATTTTTAAACAGGGGGAGAATCAAGAGACGGAGGTTTACAACCAAAGCCAGTTGACATACCAAAGTCAGAACAGCCTGGCGAGACCCAAGCTATGTACAGCTCAGGGAGCTGTTAGTCTGGGCATGGTAGGAGCTGCTTGTCTCTCCTTAAAGAGAATTTACAGAGTCCCCATGTTTCCACAGTATTTGAGCACTGCAAAATTACTATTCAATCCACAACAATTACCTCATTTAAATATTTTTCCATACCTCTCCCTTATTTTTAAGGTGTGAAAGTGGGATAATAAGCCCCTGCAGAGGACTGCAAAGAATTGCATTGAAAGATGAGGGGTTGAGCCTTTTTTCCCATCTTCCGACCTTTCCTTCCTTTACTGCCCTGCATTGGCAGTTCTCATGCTGTTCAACTAGCAGCTTAAATGAATTCCAATGGCAAGATTTACAGTATCCATTCCACCCTCCCCCAAAAAAAATCAGATTGTACTAAGTTTGTTTACAGCCACCTTCAGTGCATGTACCACGTACAAGATTGTTTTTCTTATGTCGAAGAATATAATTTTTTAATTGTGTTTGCTGTGTGTACAGAGCCAAAACGCTACGTTCATAAAACTGAAGATACTGAGCACTGCTGAGGTAATTTACAGACTAGTGGAGGGTGGGAGGAGGAGATCCAAACATCAGAAAAACTATTAGTGTTTAAAACAGAAACATAAATTTAAGAAAATTAAAATTCTGCCCCAGCCACAGTTATTAAACCTATGGGAGTTATCCAGGAGACAGGAGAGGAAAATAAGTGGAAGAATTGCTACTGCCAAAGAGCAGGAAGAAATTTGTCATTAAGTAGCATTTATGTACAATTTCCAGATAGCAGAGTTTTTCCTTGTTAGCTTACAGGCAGACACAACCACAGCCACCACTGTGGCGAACAGGCAACTTAGCATTTCAAGACTAAATCATAAAGTGACTTGATCTTCACCTAAAAGTATCATGATACTTTGGGCTTGTAAGTGAGAGAAATCAGATTATAAATCTAAATTCCAGGCATGGAAACTCCCTTGTATGGAGTTCCATGGTGTAATAATTACATTCTTATGCTAGCAGAAGGAACACAACAAAAATGACAAATACATTTCAGCTACAAGGTAATTTACTAAACTCACTTTCCTGGTCTCTGGAGAACACTTATTTCATGTTCTTCCATTTTGCATCAGAAAATCTCAGATTGGACTGGGTGCCTTCCCTCCAACACTTCAAGGCTAAATGAAGTAGATACTGTGTATTTTACAGAGTGAAACAGCAACCAGCGTTGCCCATTTGCCCAAAGCTATGCAATGTGAGTATGAGTGAATGAGAAGAGTCTCAACACAAGCTTCTATGGCCAAAGGACGGTCCCATGCTTCCCCGGCTCACTTAAATTAAAAGAAGAAAATAATAAAGAGACTTTGGTGTTTACCACCTCAGGTGTAATGACTGAGCAAGCATCCACATTTAAAAATGAGAGAAAACATACCATACATTATCCCAAAACCCTAGGCGGTTTAACAGAAACCAGTGGTCACCCTTCAACAGAAGAAACTTACCTGTAGCCATTTCCCCTGCACTGCTCATGTTCGTCCCATCCCATTCACTATATCACAGTTAAGAAAGCAATATAAACTAATGCAAATTACATTTTTCCCCTTAAATTACCCTCTAAGGAAATTACTCATAAACCTAAAAAACCAACAGCCTACATCTGACCTCATGCATCTTACCATCATCTGAGTAAACGGAGATAGCTGCAGTGCGTCACCACCAGAAACTTTCAAGAATTTTTTGCTGTGACATTAATCTGAGCTAATGTTCCTCACAAACACATGGAAACACAACCTTCCTCTTGAGTGCACAACATGCTAAATAACCAGCACAGCAATCCAGCTGAAACGAGACCTGGCTTGCACACAAGGAACCTACACTGCGAATCACAAAACCAAAACACACTGAGCAACTCCAAGTTTACAACCAAACAACATATGCATTAAGAAGTAGTCACTACTCGAAAAAACCTGCTGCCCAACATGAAGCCCAGGGCAGCTTCTTGCTGTGCAGCACTTCTCATGCACAGCCCTATTTGCCACACCAGGGCTGCACGGATGCACATCTGCTGCCTGCTGCATTTATCACACTTTGATGCAGGATGGGAGAGAGTTGTGAGACAAATCCAGGAAAATAGACAGCAACAGGCTGTTTGTACCAAGCGGGACAGGAATACAACTGGATGGTCAAAAAGAAATCCACAAACATCCCATCCTTAAGTATGCTGTTACTGTGCCAGTAATGCACTCCAAGACAGCTTGAACTTGCAGTCCTTCTCAACAACGTAAGGCATAAGCACGTGGTATGCTGCTCAGTTCCCTTAGCCACAGCTGAAGGAATTAAAGAAAAGTGTCTTGCTTCTTACCCTGACAAGCACATAGAGGTAATGTGATTAACACACGGGCTCTCCCAGCATCCTACTCTCTAAACTGGAGATGCATAGCTTTTGAAAGACTGTTTGGTAGATAATGAATTGGCTGGATGGCCACATCCAGGAGGTAGTCATCAGTGTCTCAATGTCCAGATGGAGATCACTGGTGAGTGGTGTCCCTCAGAGGCCTGTACTGGGACCAGTACTGCTCAGCGTCTTCATCTGTGACACAGCCAGTGTGATCCAGTGCACTCTCAGTAAATTTGCAGATGACACCAAGCTGAGAGGTGTGTTTGATTTGATGCCATACAGAAGGACCTGGACAAGCTCGAGGAGCGGTTCCTGGGAACCTCATGAGGTTCAGAAGGACAAGTGCTGGTGCTGCACCTGCTTGGGACAACCCTCAGTGTCAGCACAGACTGGGCATGAACAGATCGAGAGCAGCCCTGCCCAGAAGGACTTGGGGGTGCTGGGGGTGAGAGGCTGGACATGCCCCGGCCATGGCACTCACAGCCCAGAGAGCCAAACGTGTCCTGGGCTGCATCCAGAGCCCCGTGGGCAGCAGGGGAGGGAGGGGATTCTGCCCCTCTGCTCCGCTCTGCTGAGACCCACCTGGAGCCCTGCATCCAGCTCTGGGGTCCCAGCATGGGAAGGACAGGGACCCACTAGAGATCAAAGGGCTGGAGCACCTCTCCTTTGAGGACAAGCTGAGAGAGTTTGGGTTGCTCAGCCTGGAGAAGAGAAGGCTTGTGGCCTTGTGGCCTTTTCATACTTTATGGGGACTAGTAAACAACAATCGAAAGGGACTTTTTCTCCAGACCTGTGGCAATAAGACGAAGGGTTTTAGTTTCAAACTGAAAGAAACTAGATTGAAACTAGATGTAATGGGTTTCCATTGCTCTTGTCAAACACTATCATATCATGTCATAAGCAATCCCAAAGGGAAAAAAGGCTGGAGGAACAGAATGAAAACTCAGCCTCCTCTAGACCCCAAAAAGAAGCCACTGTTGGATAACCTGCCAATCTGAGCATCTTCAATATCCAAGTGTATTTCTATGCTGCATTGAGGGGAAATCCGTCCCTCACTGGAGCCCACCATATGCATCCACGGAGCCAGCATTCTGGTTTTCGTTCTCGAGTCAATGCTCAGCCAAGCAGACTGAAGTCTTTCTTCTGACTTCAAAGGCCTCTGTTTCAGGCTCTGGATAAGCAGACAGGTTACCCAAGTTTGTGAGATTCCTAAGAAGTTTCCACCACACACAGCAAAGAAGCAAAGATGAAAGAAAAGAGGTAAGCACCCATGAACTGAGCCACGCAGGTATGTCAGACACATACACACGCATCAGTAACCACATCATTTGCAAAGTTATTAAAATACCTTTGCTTCTATCATTGCAATCAAGTCAATGCAAGTGTTCTGGACAGTTAGCTGTGTATTTCATCTGAGACATACACACGCAGCATATCTGGGGAATGAGAGTCCTCAGACAGCTATACAGGAGTAAATTTAGCTGAAGTTTCAGGTTATGTTTCGCTAATTATACTATGCCACCTCTCAAAATCCAAAGAGTATAAAGTAGCACTAGTGTCATGTGGAATAAGAACACCACTTAAAGAGTTTTCTACCTCAAAATACTTGAAACTAAATATGAAGTCCACATAACAACCTAGATACAGGAAGACGTTGTACTTGTTGTAACAAATATGGATATAAACTGTGAGTATAAGAAATTAAGACATCTTGAAGCTGTAGTTAAAAGACATTCAACTGTGATGGCTTTTGCTAGTACGATGTTAACAGTATTTTTAAAAGCTTAAGGCTGCAGCTTTGTCCAGATCATTTAGGTCTTGAAGTAGGAAAAATAGCTCAATAAATAGGTTTTCAGATGTCAGAACAACTACACAACTCTACACTTTCCATTTCCTGGGAAGAATGACCACTGATACCATGATTCTATTCTATGCTTGTACTTTGCAGATATTCAGAACACATATGAGACATATATTCAATACACCTCAAGTGGGACAACGTGCAAGGAAGCAAAAAAGGGCTTGATATGTCCCTAATGCTGGGGATTTGCCTGGACTACACACAATCAGAACAGCTTCTTGAAGAATAGCACTAGAACACATTGCTGTAATAAGGTAAATAATACACCTCTTTCAGGCTGACTAACTCCTTAGCATTTGTTGTCTGCTTGTACCATTCACAGTCTACCAAATATAAGCACAGAATGAAAAGGCTCCAATCTCCACTAAAATAAAGCTTATGGGTGTTATATTCACTAGATAATATTATAGCAGATATTCACAGCAACTTGTCTGTACTAACAACAAAAAACAAGACAAAAGCCTTAAAACATAAAGACTTAAAAGGCCAATCCTTAAAATCCTGTCCTTAACATGAGCCTTAACAGACAACTTCAACAGCGGGACCCATCAGATCAGGCACAAGCAGTGCCAAAAAGGAAGACTGGACATAGTGTACCACAGTAAAGGCCCACAGACTGCTCATTTACAATTTTTAAATTTATTTTACTTTACATTTAAATCTTACTAAAGATAAACAAGTAAATGAAAAAATTACAATTGCTTTTTTCCAACTCTTCCAAACTTAGGCCTTTGAACTTTTGTGCTCCCTTTAAAGGGACACAAAAGAAATGTTTCTACACAAAAAGATTCCTTTCTTGTTACCAATATATTTAAAAATACTAGTTTTTTCCAGTTTGTATGTGCCAATTTGCATTTCTTCTTCCTACTCCCTCCCATTTCAGAATCCTGTTTAAGGAAATACCATCTGTTTATTCAAAGTAAACTAACTCCAACCTAGGTTTGTCTACTGTAATTCTAAACACCACAGCACAGTTCTCATTTAACCAATTCCCTTTCCTTTCTGTCTCAAACGTTTGGAGATGCTGCAGGTTGTTTACAGAATATCTGCAAGTTATTTAGTCTTAAACACTTTTCATACTTTCCCATCAAGAGACAGATGATCAACAGGCACCCAGTTGCTTCTTCTCACAGAACAGTTACCGAAATAGTAACTCTGACCCTTCAATTGGCCCTCCTTTCTCCTCCCTTTCAGACCTTCTTGCTTCCCTTCTGTTTTCCCATACCCTTATTTGTCAGTCTTCTCCTTGTCTCCTCCATCACATTTTCTTTTCCCCATTAAAAGAGATGCTACAAAACTTATGGGCTGATATTGGCCCCCTCATAGGGGGCTCCTGTACACCAGAATTACAGTTCACCTGAATAAGATAGTCTTAAAAGTACTGTGAGGACATTCCTATAGTCAGTAGTAAAGAAAATACATTACCTGACGGCAAGAGGTTCACACTGGACTGACTGGAACAGGCAGCAGGTCTTACTCTAATATACTCAGAACATGTTTAATTTCTTTCCTGGACAAAGCAGAGCAAGCTGAGTAGAGCAGAGTCTTATGCTGTCCAGAACTGGAGGCATGAAGCCAAATAGCAGAACATGGGATGGAAGGTAAAACCCTTGACTTTTAACAGAGGGAGGGAGAATCAGGAGCCACAGCACCTGTTTCGAGAGGGAGAGAAGGTTTAATTTTCCATTCCCAAGAAGAGGTGGCTGTACAGTCCAGAGATCAAGCCTTCCATCACACACTGTATAGTGGAATCAAAGATTAATACTGAAGAACACGGTAAACTGAGCAAAAGCTACAGCTGTGATGATGTGTTTCAGGCTGGTTCAACCCAACACACAATAAAAGAAGGACACTGAAATAAAAGCAAGCTTCAGTAGTTCCTTTTCTAAATGACTGTGTACATTTGCCAAGTAACACTGCCATTTCACTTTTTTGCCAGAGTGAACTTTGTATGTGGGGTTTTTTTGTCACAATTACCCTGAAGGTATGTATGTACAAAGCAGATAGTGCAAATTTCAATCCCATGTTCCTTTTTAGGTTAATTGTAGCTTTCAGTGGAAACAGCAATTTAAGGACTGTTTGCAGAAGATTCTGCTTCATTACTTTTCAAGCTGCCCCGCCCAAGTTTTGTTCTCCCACACATTCAGCCCAGAGCACACAAGAACATAGATTTCAATTGAATGTATCCCAGCAATCTTTCCATTCCAGACCCCCAAGTAGCTTAGCTTTTTATACTTTAAAAACTGCTAAATGGAAACTCACTATTTCAAACACTTTGCATTAAAAAGAAACACCAAGCCTTAATTAGCATGGTGTCTAGATTAAGACTGGAATTTTACACTACAACATACCTAACTGCCTCATCATTTCAAGATTTATGGAACAATGATCACAGCAAAGGCCAGAAAGCAGAAACTTTCATTAGAACTGCAAACTTCTCAACCCCTGCATAATAGTACAACAAATGGGCATTTCCAGAAATACCAGAAGTTAGAGCTGGTAATTAGCGTTGGGGAATCCCAGCCTGTCTTGGCTCTGATTCTGACAATAGGTACCTTTTCTGCTGAACTGCACAGTCAATTTTCAATTTTAAAAGACACTCTACTATTTTAATTATTTAATATTGAAGATACTTGGAAACAAATCCCAATTCTAACCTTCTTGTCCATTTGTCAAGATAGCAATTAGAAGAAAACTGATCTGCTGTCAAATTGCAGTACATGTTTTTCAGCTGATTGTCAACACTCACAGGAAAGGGTCCTAAAACTTTTCCGTTTTTGCCTGTAGACTTAAGACAGTGAAAACAATCCAAACCATCGGAGCCTTCACACAATATGCCTTTTCTAGGGTAACCAAGAGCAGGGTCAAAAGCCAACCTACCTGAACAAACCACCTACACACATAAACCTAGTATCCAAGCGCTCGATACTTAAATGTGTGTAGGTGCCTAAAAATGTTGACGAATATCTTGTCATATGTAAGAAACAGGCAAAACATGTTTAGACAGGCTTAATCTTCACACATTTGAAAATCCACTTTGCTACTGTTTAAGTTTCTAGATGCTTTTGAAGTCAGGCCACAAACTGACTAGTTATTACAGAAAACACTCCAATCTCAAATATTAGAATCCTAATGAGACATCAGTAGCTATATTTTTAATTGTAATTTTTCAAAATCTGCTTTTCTAAGCAGAAACAATGAAGAACTTCTGTCTTACTGGGTGGAGACATTCATTCTCCATTGTGTGAATAAACTACAGACTGTCTGTAAACAAATTCAGCTCTGAAGTGATAGTTCCTGGTATTACTATAGCAACTTTTTCAAGTGTTACATGTGATAGCCTTTAGCAACAATTAAAATAGTCATCCTTTCAGGCAGTCAGCTTTTATGTGTTTAATGGTAGGTTTTGAGTTGATAATGAGAAGCAAGAGCTGAGGAGAGTGGAGAAAATACAGCTCCTCAGACAGAGGAGACTTGTTGCTTTGTCAAGACATGATTGTGGTTTCTGTTGTCTACACATTCTTTAAGTGTGCACATCCACTGCTTAGCTTCCAGTCTTGGCATTTGCTCCCACTCAGGCACCCTGTTCACAGACTCCCAGTCTACAAGCATCCTCCTGTGACTACACATCACGCTTTGACAATAGTCATTTGTGACAGAGCGATAAATCTCATTCCTTCTCTCCAAATACACGTGTTCACATGGCAACAGTCACCCCCAGGAAGGATTTCACAGCGATTAAGTGTGTCAAGGACAAAGGATTCTCCAGTTAATGGGGCTGGCTTCACACACAGTAAATCAGGTGAGATACAGTAATCCAGCAAAAGCATGAAGTGGGGACTCTCTCTTTCATCTAAGAGTCATACTCTTCTCTCAGCTGTGGACTATATCAATTTGAATATAAATATTTGAATTAGCAGCCGTATTTACTTGTGTGTTCCTGCAATTCCTTTGCTGGCATGCCCACCTTTGTGCTTTTTGGGCCAATATCCTCAGGGTGTAATGTGACCATGAAACTAAGCCAAGCAACAACTGCAGAAAGGGATGTCCTGCTGTTCTTCCTACTTCCACCATTCCTCTCAGGGCTGACCCTACAGTAACACAGAGCAGGGAGCTACCCAGCTGACACTTAACCCACAAAGTAATCACTTCTTGTCCTTGAACTGGCTCACTGCAGGGTCAGATACCCTCAAAATGAGAAGAGTAGATGTGAAAAGAGGGAGCAGGGCCATCTCTTTCACAAGCGTCGAGCCTGGTGTCATTCAAGCACCAAAGCAATGCCCTCTGGCAGGGACACCAAGAAATATACTGGAATATCAGCAGTTATACCCATTTTCAATTCAGCCACTGCTGGAAAGCCTAGAGAGCCTCACTACATCTGTGAAATTTCCTTCGTGGTCTTTATTCCAGCACAGAGTTTTATGTTATCAGCCTTACTGCTGGAGAAGTGTTTGTGTAATTCCTATTTCTCACACACACCTTGAAGACTTCCTACTCTTCCCAGTCTTTATTTTTTTATGCTAACAATGAGGTTACAGAGAAGGGCAGTCTTCTTTACCCCAAGACATCTTCAGTTCTAAACTACAATGCATTAAAGATTTCCTTTAGAAAGGAATGAGAAAAGTACTCAGTCCATCCCCTCTGACTTTACCCTCCTCTCCAATCCAAGAGCAGTTACCACATCTTATAAATTGAGATATAAATACAGCCAACTAATTCCCATTAAACAGACATCCTTTTTCTCCTTGTCAAAAACTGTAGCTAAGAGCAGCTTCTGGGAACTGAAGAGAAGGACAATTTTCCTTGCTTATCTTGCACAAAATAGAGGACAGCTCCTGTTGGTTGCCTTGAATTATGCCCTTAAGGCTTGGCTTTGAAACAGAGGAAGCCAGACTGTCATGGATTTAGACTGTTGTGCTCTTAGAGCTGCATATCTAAATTCTAGGTATCTCAAAAATCCTTTGCGGTCAACCTTGTCTCCAGCCAGCAGACAGGAGTAGTACCAAAACAGCAATTACGTTCAGACTGCCCTTGATTTTGAGGAGAGGCGTACGCAAGTTATCAGGGCTAGATAAGTAAGGAATAAGTGAATCAGTGTGATTTATGACAGTGGCTGGGCTCACTACAGCAAGGTCTGGTTTCATCACACATGTCACTTAGCCTTTGCTCTAGAGCAGCAGCCCAGGCAAGCAGCATAGAAGTGTGCATGAAGTCATCCTAACACAGGGGTACACCTGACTTCCAGGTGTGTTCACGTATTAGCCAGCAGACTGCTCTCGTTACTCAAGCAGATGCCTATTAACAGTTTTAGTGGTGTGGGTGAACTCAAAATAGCAATTGCTGCTGCTCATTGCAATAGGAGCAACAACATCTGATCATGGAACTCTAGCAGTTCGAAACTGAAAGGCAAGTTCTGTTAGATGGGATGCCAGAGACTTGTGATACTATTTTTATTTGTTGTGAAGTGCCACAAGACACTGTGCCACTGCCTGGTTCAGTCTGGTGACCAGCAAAACCAAATACTGCCTAAGTGGTGAAAAGTGTTTCCCTCCGCACCCCAAATTAGAATATTTCTGGAATATTCTAGATATTCTAGAAAGCAAAGGTTGGTTGACATATTTAGCTTGTTTATAGAAGCAGTCTTTTAAGAAATACCTCTTGCTAAACTGAAGGAGTAAAGCATCCACCAGCGCTGCTGCAAGGACGCCAATTCAGCAGCTACACCAAATGCTAACCGAATGCTAACTTGTGGCTCAAAAGACTTTCTGAGCAGTACTCAGCATGTCTGCAGGTTAAACCACAAGAGTAATTCTATCTTCTGCTGCTGATGCGCACTACAGGCTGGATAAAGACACATGACTCTAATGGTGTGCCATGAGACCATCTTTCCATCAAAACAGCCACAGAGGCACTGTGTAACTTTATTCCTGAACATCTTAAGATGCTCCATTTTCAAACCTAAGCATTTTAAGCTCCAGGACACCATGCAAATCTGGCGATGACAAACAATACATCGCTTCTTTCAAAAGGGCACAAAAATTTAGGATGAAGAATGAAACACCACATTCTTCACAGATCATGAAGATTTGTTACAAATTCCACACAGTATCTGGGAAGTCAATAAAACACAAACTCACCTATTTCACAGACTTCTTACTAGCAACACAAAGACTTGGAATGCGTAGTAGTAGGAACAGAAGGACAAGAACAGGACCGGACTACAGCAGTTCCACTGCTCCAAGGGAAGTATTGCTTACCCTACATGTAGAAGTTTGGGTCTCCACTGATACTTCTACTACAAGCAAGATAATGTGCAGCCTAATGTCTCTCTAAATGCTGTTTGGAAGACTCTCCTGAGAACCTCCATATTTATGTCTTCCTTCCTCACTGCTCCAACCTCAAATCCAACCCTCCTGTCACACTAGAACTGATAAACCACAGCTGCCCTAATTGCTCAGCTGGTTCCTGTATTCTTGCTGACAAAGAAACCCCGCCACAGACTGGGGAGACATTACGTTAAGTGCTCAAACACCACACTAAGATAAGAACGGTATTAGGCTTAGACAGAAATATGATTGGGCAGTAAAATCCTTACTAGGCTTAATCCTAAACCTGGAACAAAGTTCCAATCTGGGCACCAGCACCATCTAACAGAAGTTCTGCAGACCCCACAGACGAGTGTATGATTCAGCTATGGGGACCAAGGTAGTAAAATACTGTCAATTTGCATAACAGAGAATGGCTCTACAAACAGAAACAGCCTACTCCATACTGTACTCAGCTGTTGCCTTTGTGCATGCAAAAAGGTTTTCTTCTCTGTAATTCATTAACCTACAAGCTTATCAAGGTGGGAGTGAAGAACTTGTTTCCAGCATGAAAACCAGCAGTCCAACTGAGCAGAAATACTTACGTCACTCTTCCTGAACTTTGCTTTTAAGCTCTTCATGCTGATCACATTCAACCTTCCAAACCTTTGAGGAGCTTTTTATTCTTCTTCAATATCTAAACAAAAAAGAAAGAAAGTAAGGTTCCAACTTGATACCATTCAGTTCACTGGCAGGCAGGTCAGAATTGAATTTGCATACCTCTATCACCCTTTGAGGATTTAGCCCTCAAGCTCTAGAAAAGATTAACAGTCACCTAAGGGAAACATTCTAACTGTTTCTCTAAACTTAGAAGTAAGCCTAAATCTGACCACTGAAGAACAGAACAAATGTTTACCAAAAACCCAGCTGTGTATCCTGTTATACTAACTACATCTCCACATAATTAGATCACCAACGTGTTCATATATGAGCAGATTTCTCTGACCACTGCCTATTTTAATATTTTCATTGGGACAGACATTTCTAGAGCAGCAAAATCATATTTAAGCAAGCAAAGTCATTCACTAAAACTTCACCATCCTATCACCAGGGGTCTGCACTGGGTAGCAGAAGTACCAATACTATTGTATGCGCAAGTCTAACCACTAACCAAACTTAAAATCGTACTTAAACCATGCAGGAGACATACTAGGACAGCTCAACATAACACAGCAGATAGAATCACCTGAGCAAGACAGAAGTTATTGCTGGAAGAATTGTTTTGGATTCTTCCCCATAAGGAACTGTACATGTACTCTTAAGAGCCATAGCTGCTTGTAATTTGGCAGGGCACTATCACAATCATGTTCCCCCTTCCTCCCTTTCACATGAAGGAAAGCAGCAGTTGAACACATAAAACTAGCATAACAGAAAAGCTGCAAACTCTCACGAAGGAAAGTGAGTGTCTAGAGCAAAGTTTTCTACAGAAAGCTTCAATGATACCACAGGCTGCCAATCCAGGGCAAACATAACAGTGAACAGCACACTAAAATAGCACAGCAATGTCCTTTTCCTAGAGCACAGCAGAAAATCTTAATGAGACAGCAACGTCTGGATTGGCAAATGCACCTAGGTAAAAGTGTTCCACATTTCTAGTTTTACAGTACACTTACTGAAATAGTTAGCTGCTTTCATCTACAAGTTATATCTGCTATACAAATTCTTTCTGAAGGAACAGTTTAACGTTAAGGATGTTCAGCTGTATAAACTTCCTCCCTCCACCCTAGAAAAAAAAAGTATAAAAAGTTTTACAAGTCTAGTCAGATAAATAAATAACTGAAATGAGGACTGGAGCATAAATTCAAATAGGTCATGCAGGGTCACTATGTTTCACATCACTCTTCAGAAACAGTAGATTACAGTTTGATAACCAAAGGGAGATTCAGTTGCTTCATAAAAGTATATCTCATTATCACATGGCAAGTTGCTATGTTCTACATGATCTCTCTACTATGAGGTTTAAAAATCCAGCTACACAATATACTGATACAAAACATCCAACTACACAATATATGTAACTACATGTTATATACTTTATATATATATATACACATATGTATATAGAGTATATATATATATGAATGCTTCCACGAAATACAACCCTAACTAGCATTCAGGAATAGCAAACAGTGCTAAGTAAACATGTTATTTAGTTCAACCCCGTATTTATCTGACAGCCATTTAAGACAAACTCAAGTACATTTCTTTAAAAAAAACCCAAACCCAAACAAACAAAAAAATCCCCTACACTATATACACACAAACACATTTCCCACAGGCCACACCCCTCCNTTCAATGATACCACAGGCTGCCAATCCAGGGCAAACATAACAGTGAACAGCACACTAAAATAGCACAGCAATGTCCTTTTCCTAGAGCACAGCAGAAAATCTTAATGAGACAGCAACGTCTGGATTGGCAAATGCACCTAGGTAAAAGTGTTCCACATTTCTAGTTTTACAGTACACTTACTGAAATAGTTAGCTGCTTTCATCTACAAGTTATATCTGCTATACAAATTCTTTCTGAAGGAACAGTTTAACGTTAAGGATGTTCAGCTGTATAAACTTCCTCCCTCCACCCTAGAAAAAAAAAGTATAAAAAGTTTTACAAGTCTAGTCAGATAAATAAATAACTGAAATGAGGACTGGAGCATAAATTCAAATAGGTCATGCAGGGTCACTATGTTTCACATCACTCTTCAGAAACAGTAGATTACAGTTTGATAACCAAAGGGAGATTCAGTTGCTTCATAAAAGTATATCTCATTATCACATGGCAAGTTGCTATGTTCTACATGATCTCTCTACTATGAGGTTTAAAAATCCAGCTACACAATATACTGATACAAAACATCCAACTACACAATATATGTAACTACATGTTATATACTGTATATATATATATACACATATGTATATAGAGTATATATATATATGAATGCTTCCACGAAATACAACCCTAACTAGCATTCAGGAATAGCAAACAGTGCTAAGTAAACATGTTATTTAGTTCAACCCCGTATTTATCTGACAGCCATTTAAGACAAACTCAAGTACATTTCTTTAAAAAAAACCCAAACCCAAACAAACAAAAAAATCCCCTACACTATAT
>VYXC01000526.1:6193-17414 GCA_013397175.1 Platysteira castanea
GGAGTCTGCCCGGTGCCCGGGAACCACTGCCCGGTGCCCAGGGACCACTGCCCGGTGCTCAGCGACCACTGCCCGGTGCCCAGGGACCACTGCCCGGTGCCCGGGAACCACTGCCCAGTGCTCAGAGACCACTGCCCGGTGCCCAGCGACCACTGCCCAGTACCCTGGGCTGCTCCCCGGTGCCCGGGAACCACTGCCCAGTGCTCAGAGACCACTACCTGGTGCCCAGTGACCACTGCCCAGTGCCCAGGGACCAGTGCCCAGTCCCTTGGGACACTGCCCGGTGCCCAGGGACCCCTCCCCAATACCCTGGCACCCCCACAGGCCCCTTCCCCCGGCAGCCCCCGGCCGTGACGGGGCTCTGAGCACATCTCACAGACGGGACTTTACTTCCCCGAGCCCTGCAGCTCTCACCCCAGCCGGAGATTCCAGCTGCCATTCCCATCCCCGCCGTCACCGGTTCTGAGAACTCGGCCTCAGTTCCTTTTCCTCCCCAAAGGCCGGGATTCGCCATGAATTTCGAAGGGCTCAACCCCTCCCTGGCCGAGTACGCGCCGCCCCTGCACCCCGCGCTGGACCCGGTGCTGGACCCGCACCTGAACCCCAGCCTGGTGGAGCTGGATCCCGAGGGAGTGTCCCTGGAGGGCCTCCCGGTGCCGGAGTCGGTGCACCTGATGGAGGGCATGTACAGCGAGCTGCACACGGCCGTCTCCGAGGTCGGCGTGCCCGTCTCCGTGTCCCACTTCGACCTGCACGAGGAGATGCTGTGGGTTGGGAACCACGGGGTACGTGGGGGAAGGTTGGGGGGTGCCTGGAGGAGCGTGGGGTTTGATGGGGTGGGGTGGGGTGGGAGGGAGAGTGGAGCTCGTCCGGTTCCACCCGGGTCGCTCCATCCAAGCCGGCCTTGGGCGTCCTCTGGGAAATCCATTCCAGCACCTCAGCATCCTCACAGGGAGGAATTTCTTCCCAAAATCCTGCCTAACCCCGCCTTGTGTGGCTGTGAAGCCATTTCTGCTCGTCCCATCTCTCCTTGTCCCTCTCCAGCTCTCCTGGAGCCCCTTTAGCCTCTGGAAGGGGCTCCCAAGGGCTCCCTGGAGCCTTCCCTTCTCCAGGCTGGCACACGCTCATGCCATAGCACCTTCCCCTACCCCAGGCTGCTCCAAGCCCCGTCCAACCTGGCCTTGGACACTGCCAGGGATGGGGCAGCCACAGCTCCTCTGGGAAATCCATTCCAACTCCTCACCACCCTCCCAGGGAGGAATTTCATCCCAATATCCCATCTAAGTCTCCCCTTTTGGTTTAAAACTTTTCCCCCTTTATCCGTCCATGTAAACTCTAGGAGCACGAACCTCTCACTGCTTCCCCATCGCTGCTGTGGGGTTGTGTTGGAATTTTTTCCCGGTGGCTGCATCCAGGGAAAAGTCCGAGCTGCCTCTCCCAGTTTGGAGCACCCGGGAGGGCCAGGAATGCCCCCCAGCACCTGGAAAAGCCGGGAGCTGGCAGAGGACGAAGCGACACTCAGCCGTGTCACCCCCACCAGGACACGGCCTTGTGACATCCCTGTCCCCTCTGCTTTTAGGGCCACGCCACCTCCTTCTTCGGGCCCACGCTGGAGCGCTACTCCTCCTTCCAGGTGAACAGCAGTGACGACATCCGCCAGATCCAGAGCCTGGAGAACGGCGTCCTGTTCCTCACCAAAACCAACCTCAAGTACATGTCCCGGGGCGGCCTCATCATTTTCGACTACCTGTGAGCAGTTCTGGCCCCTCCATCCCTTCCCTGCTCCCTCCTGGAGCCGGGCGGGAGCCTCAGGGTGTCCTGCCCGTCCCCAGCATGGATGAATCCGAGGACATGCACAGCCTCCTGCTGACGGACAACAACACCCTGCTGGTGGCCGGCCTGCAGAACCACGTCCTGGAGATCGACCTCAACACCGTGCAGGAGACGCAGAAGGTGCGGCCGGGCCGGGGGCTGCTCCCCATGGAGCTTTGCTCCGGGATCCAATCCTTGCTCATCCCCGCTCTTCCCACCTCCTTCCCAGTACACCGTGGAGGTGCCCGGCATCACCATCATGAGGCAATCCAACCGCTTCTTCTTCTGCGGGCACACCTCGGGCAAGGTAAGACCTGCATGGTGAGGGAGATCCCGCAACGGGGGGGCTCTTCCTGGACCTCCTGGACGCTCCAGGACGTCCCCTGGCCGGTGTCCCCTCGCAGGTGTCCCTGCGTGACCTGCGCACCTTCGTGGTGGAGCACGAGTTCGACGCCCACTCCGGGAGCTTGTCCGACTTCGACGTGCACGGGAACCTGCTGGTGACCTGCGGCTTCTCCAGCCGCATGAACGGCCTGGCCTGCGACCGCTTCCTCAAGGTCTACGACCTGCGCATGATGCGGGCCACCACCCCCCTGCAGGTCCACATCGACCCCTTCTTCCTCCGCTTCATCCCCACCTACACCTCCCGCCTGGCCATCATCTCCCAGACAGGTGCGGGGAGCTGCGGCTTCGTGGCGGTGCCCGGATGGTCCCGGTGTCCCCACGTTGAGGGTTGAATTCCGTGGGATTCAGGCTGGAGCAGGGGAGGCTGAGGGGAGACTTCATAACTTCCTCACGGTGACAGGAGGCGAGGGAATGGCTGGAGCTGTGTCAGAAGGGGTTTAGGCTGGATTTTGGGAAAAGGTTCTTCCCCCAGAGGGTGGTGGGGCACTGAACAGGCTCCCCAGGGATTGGGCATGGCCCCAAGGCTGACAGAGCTCCAGGAGGGTTTGGGCAGTGCTGCCAGGGATGCCCAGGGTGGGATTTTGGGGTGTCCTGGGCAAGGACAGGAGTTGGACTTTGAGCCTTGTGGGTTCCTTCCAGCTCAGGATGATTCCAGAGACCAGGGAGTGTTTGGACAATGCTCTTAAATCTTTAATGCTCTCAGATGCTGGGATTTGGGGACTGGGGAGGTTTTGGGGTTGTGTCATGCAAGGACAGGAGTTGGACTTTGATCATTGTGGGTCCCTTTCAGCTCAGGATATTCCACGATTCCAGAGGCCAGGGAGTGTTGGGATTTGAGGAGGTTTTGGGGTTGTCCTGCGCAGGACCAGGAGCTGGACTTTGATCCTTGTGGGTCCCCTCCCACTCAGGACATTCCACGCTGGTTCTCCGAGCGCTGCCGCCCCGCATCCAACCAGCTCCAGCAGCGAGGGGCCCGTGTGTCACCACCTCCTGAATCCCACACCCTCCCAGTGCCACGCTGTGCCCCTTTTCCCTCCCTCCAGGCCAGTGCCAGTTCTGTGAGCCCACCGGGCTGGCCAACCCCGCCGACATCTTCCACGTCAACACCGTGGGGCCGCTCATCATGACCTTCGACGTGTCAGCCAGCAAGCAGGCCCTGGCCTTCGGCGACTCCGAGGGCTGCGTCCACCTCTGGGCCGACTCCCCGGAGGTGACCTTCAACGCCTACTCCCGGGAGACCGACTTCGCCCTGCCCTGCATGGTGGACACGCTGCCACACCTGGACTGGAACCAGGACCTGGTGCCACTCTCGCTGATCCCGGTGCCGCTGACCAGCGACGCGCTGCTCTCCGACTGGCCCGCCGCCAACTCCGCCCCGGCCCCGCGGTAATTCCCGGCCTCTCCCGGTAAAATGATGTGGGAAAAGCGTGGGGAAGCTGGCTGTGGTGGGGTCCCTCTCCTTCCTGCTCGCCTGCCCTGGGAAATGCTGCTGCGGGGTGGCCGGGCGGGTGTGAGGGTGGTGGGACACGGTCTGACCTCGCTCTTGCTGGTGAGGAGATCCCGCTGGGATCCTGGCTCTGCTCTGCCTGTGTGGAATCTGCTTTTCCCTCTTCCTGCCCCCAGCACCTCTGTGCTCAGCGCTGCTGCCCTGGCACGTCCCTCGTTGGGACGGAAAACCCGAACTTGTCCCTCCTAAACTTGTCTTGAACTGGGAAAAAATTGAACCTGGGGAAGGGCTGAGGAGGGGGGAAGCCTCAGGACCACCCTCGGGGTGGGTCCCTGAGTACGCCCGGGGGGCCCTGGGGTGGGTGAGAGGTGCTGCTCTGACTCGGGGGGTGTTTCCAGGCGAGCCCCCCCGGTCGATCCCGAGATCCTGCGCACCATGAAGAAAGTGGGGTTCATCGGCTACGCCCCAAACCCCAGGACCAAGCTCCGTAACCAGGTACCCGCTCCCAGGAGGGGATTTCGGGAGGGTGGAGCTCTGCCGGCCGGGAAGGGACAGAGCTCCCTGCGTGCTGAGCAATCCCCGAGATTTCAGGGAGGGGGACAAGAGGTGGAATTCCCACGGGATGTTGCAGGTGTGGTTTGGAGGCGGCAGCTTCTCTTGAGCAGGGGAAGGGATGGAGTTTTCCCAGTTCCAGCCCTCCGTGGCTCTGGGCAGGGACGGTCTGAGCCGTCCGGTCGGGAAGTTCATGGCACGTCCCCTGCCCTTGGGAAAACACTGCCCCGTGGTTCCCCACAGTGACAAACCCCTGTGAGCAGGAAGGTGTGGAGGCCTCCTGCGGGTCCAGGGAGGGCCCCGTTCCCTTCTGGTGGATCCCTTTGCTCATTCAGGGAGGCAGGAAAGCCCAGGAGTCGCTTCTTTCGCTCCGTGGGGCTTCTCCCCGCCTCAGGGTTCGGCTGCTCATCCCTCCCCTCTCCCTGCTCGCAGATTCCTTATCGGTTGAAGGAGATGGACAACGAGTTCGACAACTTCAGCCAAGTGCCCGAGTCCCCCATCGGGCGTGAGGAGGAGCCGCACCTCTACAGGGTGGCCAAGAAGTACAGGAAGGTGGTGGCTTTGGGGGCTGCTCTGCGTGGGGAAAAGGCTCCGTGGGGAGCACGGGGGGTCCCACGGGGGTCCCACGGGGGTCCCAGAGCGTGGGGAGGTCCTTGTTTAACCTGTCACTGCTCCTCTCAGGTCACCATCAAATACTCCAAGCTGGGGCTGGAGGATTTTGACTTCAAGCATTACAACAAGACGCTGTTCGCGGGGCTGGAGCCCCACATTCCCAACGCCTACTGCAACTGCATGATCCAGGTGGGAGCTGCCCTGGTCCCACCCAGACCCCCGTGGCACCCCCCAGAGCCCCCCTGACTGCTGGGTCTCTGCCAGGTGCTGTATTTCCTGGAGCCAGTCCGCTGCCTGGTCCAGAACCACCTGTGCCAGAAGGAATTCTGCCTGGGCTGCGAGCTGGGCTTGCTCTTCCACATGCTGGACCTGTCCCGAGGAGACCCCTGCCAGGTCCGTGCTGGGCTGGGCTGCCCACACCTCCTGGGTGATTCTCTGGGTGATTCTCAGCTCGTTATGTTAATTTGATGCCCTGCCTGTCTGAGGTGGGTGACATCCCCTTTGTCCCCCACCCCGTGACCCCTTTTGGAGCTCCCCAACCTCGCGCCCCTTTTCTGCCTGACAAAAGCCCCCCAACCACATTGGCTGAGCAGCTCTCCCAGGCTCCTGCTCCAGGCAGCTCCAGCTTCCCAGGGAAATTGGAGGAATGAGCTGAGGAGTCGTGGCCTGGATGACATCTCCCTCCAACTCAGCTTCCCACGGTTCCCCGTGCAGGGAGGGTCACGGGGATGGCAGCAGAGGAACGGGAGCAGTGCTGGGCACCCCACGGCGTGGAAACTCCTGTCACTTGACCTCGGTGTTGCTCTCACCCCGTCCCCAGGGAAGCAACTTCTTGCGGGCTTTCCGCACCATCCCGGAGGCGTCGGCGCTGGGGCTGATCCTGGCGGACTCGGACGAAGCCACGGGGAAGGTGAACCTGGGCCGGCTCATTCAGAGCTGGAACCGTTTCATCCTGACCCAGCTGCACCAGGAAACGCAGGAGCAGGAGGGGCCCCAGGCCTACCGGGGGGCTGGCAGCAGGTGAGGAGCTGGGGACAGGACTGGGAATGACCCAGCCGGGGAGGGGGGCTGGTTCCCAGAGACCCCCCAGCCATCCCCTCGAAGCTTTCTTGCCCCTCATGCCCTGAGGGATCCATGGGAACACCCAGAGCTGCAGCTTCCTCCATATTTGAACCCTGTGCTGAGCCTCTGCCCCCCTAAAACCTTTTGGGAAGGCTGAGGCTTTACAGAGGACAGCAGGCTGAGCCTCCGGAAGGGCTTGGAAAGCTGGGACTGCTCAGATGGCCGATTCCCCAAAATCTGCTGGGATTTGGGAGCAGCCCGAGCTGCAGGTCCCCATCTTAGGGGGTCTGTGGGATTCTGCTGATCCCCGGTGCTGTTTTTGCAGCAGCTTTGGCTCCTCGGGGGACTCGGTCATCGGGCAGCTGTTCAGCTGTGAGATGGAGAACTGCAGCATGTGCCGCTGCGGGAAGGAGACCGTCCGTGTGTCCTCCACGCTGCTCTTCACCCTCTCCTACCCCGACAGCTCCGGTAAGGGCAGGGCCCAGCACCCTCAGCTGGGCGGGGTTGGGTATCCGTGGTTTTCCCAGCTGGAACACACCTGCAGCCAGGAGCTGCCTCCGCTCCAGGGGTGGGTTTCCAACCAGCCGAGCTTTTGGCTACGGAAAGACACATTTGGGGCTTGACCTTCTGGCTGGTGGTTGCGAGGAAAACCCCAGAGGTTTGGCTGAGCTCAGCTGGTCAAGGTTTGTGTGCTGGCGAGGTGACGTTATTCTCCTTTCTCTCTCCAGAAAAACCAGCCAAGGATTACGAGTTTGCCCAAATTTTGAAGCGCAGCATCTGCTTGGAGCAGAACACGCAAGCCTGGTGTGAGAACTGTGAGAAATACCAGCCCACGGTGAGCCCGGGAGGGGGGACAGGCACGAGGGGGCTGTGGGACAGGGGCGTGAGGGGGGCAGTTTCTCCATTAGTCACCGGGGAACCTCCTGAGTGGATGCCAGAGATTCGGTTCCTGGCCCGGCTGGCAGCCCTGGGGTATTTCCTGGGCTCTGTGAATTCCTCTCGCAGGGGCAAGGATTCAGCAGGAAGAAACCCCCCGGGAGCTGGTGGAGCTCTGTTGTCCTCGGGAGTGCTCCCAGGACCACAACCGGGGAGGGGAGCGTGTCCCAAACCCCTCTCAGACCCTCCCTGGAGCTCCCATTTCCACGTCCCCCTCTCCCCGCAGGTGCAGACCCGGAACATCCGCTGCCTGCCGGACGTGCTGGTCATTAACTGTGAGGTGAACAGCTCCAAGGAGGCAGATTTCTGGAAGACACAGGCTGAGGTGGGGCAGACGCTGCGGGGCCGGTTCCCCCGGCTCGCGGGGGTTGCGGTGCCCGGCCCCGCCGAGGTTCCCACCCTGGTCTCGCTGTCTCTGGCCTCTCTCCCTCCACCCGAGCCGTGCTCGCAGAGGACCCGGTGCAATCCGTGCCTGTGGCACGGGCCGTGCCTTTGGAGTCGGAAAAGACGAGATCTGCTGGCGTGGCAGAGCTGAAGGGACCGCAGGAGTCACTCTGTCACTCCCCCAGCCCCCCCGGGACCAAGGCCGTGCGGGACGTTGGGTTTCCCTCGCTTTTTCCCTGTCTCCAACTTTAATATCCCTGTCTTCTCCCTGCTCCTGGCCTGGCTGTCACCCACGTGTCCCCAGGGCTGGCCTGTCACCCGTGTGCTGATGCTTGCCTGTGTTTCGTTGCCAGTATTCCTTTCAGAAAGCCATGATGAAGAGAGGAGGGTTTGACATCACCAAGGGAAAGGAGATCTCTCTTGGAGAGTGGTAGGTGACTGTTCAGGAGGAATTTCTTCATGGAAAGGGTTTGGACCTGCCCAGGGAGGTGGTGGAGTCACCATCCCTGGAGGTGTCCAAGGAATGACCGGACGTGGCGCTCCGGGCTGGGTGACGAGGTGGGGACTGGTCACAGCTGGGACTTGATGGTGTTGGAAAGCTTTTCTGACCTCGGGGACTCTGGGATTCTGTTCCTGGGGTGGTGGCTCTGAGCAGTGACACCTCCTGGGTGATTCTCAGCTCGTTATGTTAATTTGATGCCCTGCCTGTCCGAGGCTGCACCACGTCCCCTTTGTCCCCCATGCTGTGACCTCTTTTGGAGCCCCCCAACCTCGCGCCCCTCTTCTGCCTGACAAAAGCCCCCCAACTACATTGGCTGAGCAGCTCTCCCAGGCTCCTGCTCCAGGCAGCTCCAGCTTCCCAGGGAAATGGGAGGGATGAGCTGAGGAGTCCTGGCCTGGATGACATCTCCCTCCAACTCAGCTTCCCACGATTCCCCGTGCAGGAAGGATCTGGGGAACCCCGACACGGGGCATTCATATCCTTCCGTGGAGGAACTGAAGAACATTTGGATCCCTCACGCCATCAAGATGAGGTTGACCAAGAGCAAAGAGCTCGACGTGAGCAACTGCAGCGAGACCGATGAGGTAAAGCGAGAGAATCACGGTGGCTGAAGTGACAGCAGCACGTGGGGCTGCGGGAGCAGAGCTGCCTCAGAACCACCTTCTGCTGAGAGGTGGCGAGGATCTCTTGGAGATCACTCAGGGGAGCATGGAAATGTCAAGGTTTCGGGGTTTGGGGGCTCGGACATTCCCGGTTCCTCCCGCAGCTGAGCCCGACGGACGACCCCGAGTCCGTGTACATCTACGACCTGATGGCCACCGTTGTCCACATCCTGGATTCCCGCACCGGGGGCAGCCTGGTGGGGCACATCAAGGTGGGAGAGACCTACCACCAGCGGAAGGAGGTGAGACCCTGCGGGACCCCCACGGGCTCCTGAGAGGGGGATCCATCATTCCCGGGTCTCTCAGTGGAGTGCTGAGTGTTGGGCTGAACGTGCCAGGCCACCCCGAGCAGCCCGGAGCTGTTGGGGCCCCTGACGGGGAGGGAAGGGCTGAAGAAAGCCTCTTCCCACACCCACTCAGGCTGGTTCCTCCCGAGCACGGGCACGGTGCCAGCTTGTCCTTGTACTTCCAGGTAAAGGCAGGGACGTCATCTCCCTTCCCGAGGAAAGGGCTGGTCTGGGCAGTCCTGTTGTCTGCTGGAGATGCCCAAGCCAGGAATTCCCAGAGTGTGTCAAGGCTCTCCATCCTTGTCTCTTATCTCTTGCATCTCCCTGGAGTTTTGGTCGGGAGCTGGGCAGAGCCCGTCCGGCCCAATCCTTTCACGTCCTCTGTCACCACCCGGGGCAGCAGGGATTTCCCCACGGTGTCCCAGGAAGGGCGGGGGTTCCCACATGGCATCGTCACACCCTCCATTCCCCGGTAACCGGGCAGAGGAGTCACTGCTCCGGCCCGGGGGGGCCCCTAAGGCTGTGCCTTTTCCCCCAGGGGGTCACGCACCAGCAGTGGTACCTCTTCAACGACTTCCTCATCGAGCCCGTGGACAAGGTGAGCGCCGAGGTGACACCACGGCCACCCCGTGGAGCCACCCAGGCCGGCCCTGACCGTCCCCCTCCCTGCCCTGCAGTGCGAGGCCGTGCAGTTTGACATGAGCTGGAAGGTGCCGGCCATCCTCTACTACGCCCGGAGGAACCTCAACGCCAAGTACAACCTCGTCAGTGAGTGCCTGGCGTGGAAGTGGCGGCGGGGCCGGCGCCGCCGGGGCACCGCTGAGCTCCTTCCCCTTTCCCTGCACAGTCAAGAACCCCATCGAGGCCAGCGTGCTGCTGGCCGAGGCCTCGCTGGCCCGCAAGCAGCGCAAGTGCCACGCCACCTTCATCCCCCTCATGCTCAGCGAGATGCCCCAGGCCGGGGACCTGGTGGGGCTGGACGCCGAGTTTGTCACGCTGAACGAGGTGAGGGAGCCCCAGGGTAAGGGATGGTGGGGATGGGGCACGGGCACGGCCCCTCTGGGGCTGTCGGTCACCGTGTGTCCTCTCCCTGGTGGCAGGAGGAGGCTGAGCTACGCAGCGATGGCACCAAGTCCACCATCAAGCCCAGCCAGATGTCGGTGGCCCGGATCACCTGCGTGCGTGGGCAGGGCCCCAACGAGGGCGTGCCCTTCATCGATGACTACATCTCCACCCAGGAGCAGGTATGGGGTGCCCACCTGGCCTCACGCAGCTCCCCAGGCCGCCAGGGAGGACGTGGACCTGCTCTGCTGGTGATGGTCACTTCACGTGGGCACCTGTGTTCTCCGTGGTGACCTCACCTGGACACCTGGGTGCTCCCCATGGACACCTGTGTCCTCTGTGGTGACCTCACCTGGACACCTGGGTGCTCCCCATGGACACCTGTGTCCTCTGTGGTGACCTCACCTGGACACCTGGGTGCTCCCCATGGACACCTGGGTGCTCCCCATGGACACCTGTGTCTTCTGTGGTGACCTCACCTGGACACCTGGGTGCTCCCTATGGACACCTGTGTCCTCTGTGGTGACCTCACCTGGATACCTGGGTGCTCCCCATGGACACCTCTGTCCTCTGTGGTGACCTCACCTGGACATCTCTGTGCTCCACGGTCACCTGGGGCTGTTGTCCTGCAACACCAGCCCCCTCCTCAGGGTGCTGGCGGGGAACTGGGGAGGGGGCAGAGCCCCTGGCCCCTCCCAGCCCCCTCCAGGTGCCCCGGTCTCCGCAGGTGGTGGATTACCTGACCCAGTACTCCGGGATCAAGCCGGGAGACCTGGATGCCAAGATCTCCTCCAAGCACCTGACCACCCTCAAATCCACTTACCTGAAGCTGCGTTTCCTCATCGACGTGGGCGTCAAGTTCGTGGGCCACGGGCTGCAGAAGGACTTCCGTGTCATCAACCTGATGGTGACAGCCCCAGCCCCAGCCCCTTCCCTGCCCACGGGGGTCCGGGGTGGGGCTGGCAGGGCTCAGGTCGGGTTTGCAGCCCCGACCCCCGGCAGCAGGACCCTCTCCCCTTGCCCAGGTGCCCAAGGACCAGGTGATCGACACCGTGTACCTGTTCCACATCCCGAGGAAGAGGATGATCTCCCTGCGCTTCCTCGCCTGGTACTTCCTGGGTCGGTAGCCGAGCTCTTGGATCCGGGAAGGGGCGGGAGCCGGGGCGGAGCCCCCCGGGGGTCTCCCCGCTGAGCGAGGGTTGTCCCCGCAGACCTGAAGATCCAGGGGGAGACCCACGACAGCATCGAGGACGCGCGGACGGCGCTGCAGCTCTACCGCAAGTACCTGGAGCTGAGCCCGCAGGGCTCGGAGCCCGAGGAGTTCCGGAAGGTGCTCAAGGGGCTCTACGAGAAGGGCCGCAAGCTGGACTGGAAGGTGCCCGAGCCCGAAAGCCAGAGCAGCCCCAAGCGTAAGATGCCACCGCCACCCCCTCCCTGTGTGCCCTCTCCCATCGCTGTGTCCTCTCTCCCTACTCTGTGTCCCCTCTCCTCCCACTGT
>VYXC01000527.1:1360-26312 GCA_013397175.1 Platysteira castanea
ATCCTGAGGGGGGGCGGATTAGACGGGATATAGGGCAGGACGGGGGGGGGCTCGGAGCAGGGGGCTGCGCTGCGGGGAGAGGGGCGGAAGGCTGGCGAGGAGGGCAATGGAGTTCAGAGAGGATGGGGAAGAAGAGCGGGGACAGGCGGGGGAGGGAGAGTCAGGAAAAAGAAGCCGACGAGAGAAATGAGCGAAGGGACAAAAGAGAGGAGGCTGAAGCGGGATAGGTATCGCCCAGGAGGAGGAGGTTGCAGGCGGATTAAAGGGAGCCCGGTGCGGAGGCAGCCGCGCACCGGCCGCACGGAGGGGCCGCTTGGCCTCGCTCCGCGGTCCTACGCGGGGTGCCTGCAGCCAAGCCCGGCACCTCATCGCATTCCCCAGCGGGAGCTCAAGGGCAGGGACAGGGAAGAGGCCGAGGGGGAAGAGCCTTTTGTTGGCCCCCGGCCGCCGCGGTCCGGTCCCGGCGCTGGCGGAGCCCTGGCTGGGTGCGGGTGCGCAGCAGTTTTCTCTGTAGTTAATTAAAACCCCCGTCTCTGTGTTACCTCTCCGCAAAGCCACGCAGAGAGAGGATTTAGCACTTATGTGGACCCTTTGTTTACACCTGCCCTAATGTTTATCCCAAAGCTAACAGGATTTCCTGCGTGCTGAACCCAAACACCCAGCTTGGTGATCAGCGCTGTTTATCGGGGATACCCTTGCTGCTTACCAGCAGGGAATATCAGGGTTGAGGTGTTGTCTCGCTAGATCAGGGAAATCAGGTGACGGAACTCATCTGCTAGAAGGCTATGACATGAATAGAAACAGTCTGAGAACTAGCAAAGAAAATAAAAACGTTGATTACTGTTATTGATTGCTATCAGTTGTGAATTCACCACCAGGCTCTATGGTCAGAAGTATCTGGGCACACATGATGCATGGATTCTGACCAAAAGGAATTGAGCTCCTAGAAAATTAGATAATTTCCTAGCATATTCAGCATCACAAAGTATTCCTGAATGAAAGCAATACTTTTTCTGCATGTTCTTTTCGGAGTGGGTTCCTGCCTCCTGTAGCCGTGAGGCTGTAACAGAGCATGATGTGTATCTAATGCAGGGGCTGTCAAAATCACTGCTGTGTTTTTGCCTACAAAGCACAACTGCACTATTAATTGTTATTCTGGAAATACACACATCCCTTGAGTAGTCTGATCTCAACTTGGCTGTTGCTGCTCTGTTATCAGTCCTGGAGCTCATTCTTCAGATCTGATCAAAAGCAGCTGGCAGAGATCCTGGGTTGTGATTAATTCCTCACTCCCTAGCATCTCTCCACAACACTTTGTGGTGGGGGCGGTTTTCTTGTGGAAATTGCACAGTGAGCCAGCCTTCTGCCTGTGTGGCAGAGCAGGTTACTACTCGTGCTACTACTGCTTGTATTTACTAGAATGTTTTTCTTCTCTGCGGTTGCGTGCATCTCCCTGTGTCAGTTGACTAACATTAGGTACAGGAGCAGATTGTACATCTAACCATGAATATCCTAACCTGAAATCTTTGCACAATTACAGATTTATTCTGTGTATATATTCTGTAGCAGCATACAGCAGTGTCTTCTTGATCCCGCTGCAAGCTTTGGTCAGGAGACTTTAGCTACAGAAAGCCTCATTGATTTTTAACCGTGACAACTTTTTGATGACAACTGTGAGATTTTCTGTTTCTGCTTAGTTGGTTGTAATTGTAGTTTGTACCCGCTGGGGCAGCTTTGTGTCTGCAATTTCTGTAGTGAGTCTATGCCAGATAATGTAACGAAGGGGACCTCACTCTGTACAGAACAGTGGAGTTATTACAGCTGTCATTGAGAGCAGATTTTGAGCCAAAAATTAAGTACCGGATTTGAAGCTGTCCTGCCAATTGTTTGATCCTTCTGCCTAAAATGTGTAAGGCTTATTGATTAGAATATTGATTGTAAGTGCTCCTGATTGCTGTGGTTTCAGGTATGCTGCCTTAATGGCTTTACCGAAATTTTGGAGAGGAAAAAAGAAATCTCAAGCTGCTTTCCTTTGCTGTGAACAGTTCATTGGAGGATGCGGGGGATGCAGGGGTGCCACGGGCTGTATCTGTGCTGGAATGTTGCTGTGGCATTCCTGTGTTGCTGCAGTTCCCGGGCAGGAGGAGTGAGGTGCCACCGAATAGAGCGCTACTGTTACTGCCGGGAGGTTGCGTAACTTTGCTAAGAGCTAATCTAGACAGAAAGAGGTAAAAATACTGATTTAGGTAACTGCCAGCAAGAATGTACACAAAAATTTTACTACAGACTCTCAAAAGATACAGAACTCTGCCATCCCACCCACTGCACAGGCTGGGGAAGATGCTATTTTCATAAAACCCCCATATTGATATATTTCTTTTTTTTTCCAAAACAACTTTTCTGGCAAAAAAGCCTTCTCAGTTTTCCCTTAAAATGATTGAAATCTGTGGTTTTAGCTGAAGTTGTGGTATTCCCTTGCCAAACTTGTGTGTTGTAATGCAGTGTTTTCCCTTGTTTTTACAACTGTCTGTTCAGTGCTGAGTACCAGCACTACAAAGAGGAATTTTTTGGCTGGTAATGTCTCGGGGGTAGATTATTAATATTGTCTGTTTTTATCTAGTCAGGCAGAAATTGATAGTTTCACACCAGGAATGCCAGTCAGCAGCCCCAGAGATTTCTTGGTCTCTCCTGTGGCTGTTTAGGACCTTTCCAAGAGGACCACTGGTTATCTCCCACCAGCTTTCCCAAAAGTAGGAAGCAACTTGGGAAAATTCCTCTGGAGTTGAACATCTCCGTATTTCAGAATACGTATTTTGAATTCTGAATATATTTTCTCACAGCTTAATTCCCCCTGTCCAAAACTACCCACGTCTTCATGGAGGGGGAAATACTCCAATTCAATAATCCTCCCTTTCCCCTCCCAAACATTTCCAAATAGGAAGAGGAAACAAATGATGGCCTGACAACATGACTGCTTACCCATGCAGCACAATCTTCATGGAAACAGACTGTCCTAGAATAGCTCCATCACATGAGGGTTACATGACATGAATAAAGTAACCAGAAAACTGGAAAATAGCTTAGAACTGGGGAGACTCGCCCTTAATTCATCACCCCCCAGGTCTTTGGAGAGCAGCTGATAAACAAAGCTGGTATTGAAAGCAATTTAGCCCGTGCTTCTCATAATTGGTAAGTGATGGGATAGTGGAAAATTAACACGGCCCTCACTTAAGGGCAGTTTATTGTTTCTAGTTTGGGTGACATTTAGAGTGAATTTTGAATCATTTTCCACGTGACCTCCTACTTCGTGAAGTGGTACCACTGGTTTGGAGCATTGCCTGAGCAGGTCCCAGGGGATTTCCTCCCTTTGTGTCAGCGGGCACTGACCACTTCACACTTTTTAGGACGTTTCAGGCACTCTAAAGAGGAAATTCATTAGTTGCAGTAGGAATTGCCTGTGCATAAAAGGAATTGGAGAGCTGTCTTCAGAATGTTTCCTCCTAGTTAATTATGTACTCAAAGGGCAAGGAGATTTATTGAGCGTAACCATATTGAATACAAAAATGAATACATTTCACTGATGATTAGTTTTCTGTCTGTAAAGTCAGCGTTTTTAACATGGGTGTTGAAGAACCTGTTACACAAATCAGATACAAACAAGTGTATATTCTACCAACTCACCATAAAGCAAATTACAGATAGGTGGAAAAAACAAATCCTTGCCCTTAGCAGGTCATTGCATCCTTAGAACATTGCAGCCCTCCCAGCAGTGTGAGGATTAATTTCTGAGGGCTGGCAGAGATCCCCCATTACCCGTTTCCTGTTTGTCCAAGCCCAGATCCCATTATTGGTCACAGCTTCCACTTCTGAGATGAAGGTTTGTCCTAGGATGTTTTGTGTCCTGTGTGAGTGGAGACCACAGAGTCACTACACGTTTATATTGGCACGTTTTCTGTCTTGGTGCCCCTAATAGGAACAGCAGAACCTCCCTTATCTGTCTCCTGACAGAGGCCAAAAATGACCATTGCACAGTGAAATGCTGGTTTGAAGATTCAGATGCTCAAGGTTTCATTTGGTCATTGCAGGACTGTAAAGCACAAAGGGATTGTAATGCACAAGGAAATCCCCAGTTCCCAGCTCTCAGAGGCCCAGTGCAGTTTCAGACACTCTGTGTAAATGGGTTTTGTGTTGCTTGTGACCAATCATGCTCAATGCAACATTGCACTGCTCCTTTAAACTGTTTTCAACTCTCATTGAAGTTTTCCAAGTCTTCATTAAAAGCAGTTCTAATTTACAAAACCTCTTTGCACAGGTAAGAGTTTGGGGCTGCTGTAGGACTTACAGAAGAGCTGCTGGTAGTTCCTCTGCTCTTCCCTTTGCATCCTAAATCTGTTCCATGAGCTGTGTGACTCAGGCTGACCAAAGTCACTGACTAAAGCCTGCTCACGTGCTGCTTTCCTTCCTCGTGGCCGTACAGGACCAGTGGGAGTCTGAAACCTTCCTCACATCCAAGGAGATTCCTGCTGGACCTGCAGCACTAAGGGCCAGTGAAGGTTAACGGGGTCAGGTTTCCTCTCTGCTCCACACAGGGGTTACTCCAGACTGCCCTGACAGGGAGGCTGTGGCCGAGGCACACTGGGAGTTAAAGGTTCTGTTTTTTAACAATCTCCTTTGCTAAATAAAAGCAAATGCCATAATGTGTATTTTTAAAGCACCTAACCCATGTTCTTCCTAGAACTGAGGTGGGGTTTGCCTGGGCTTTTGGTCCTGGTGGTCAAGTGGGGTGTGGAGCTGGAGAGTTTGCCACTGTGCTCTCTCTGGACCCAGGGATGTGATGCTCTGGGTTTTGCTGCTGGCTTTGGGCTTGCTAGGGAGCACAATGAGGCTTTCATTTTTGGCTGGTTGATTGATGACACTGCATGTGAGCACCACTGTCACAGAATATGGGATTTTTCTAGCCTACCATTCCCATTTCCAAATGCAATCTAACAGCTGGGCTTTGGAAGAGGATGAAAGAAGTGAATGTGATAACTGCCTATTGACCAAGCATGAAAACAAGATTATTTTTTTTTAAGAAAGTACAATGTTTATTTTCCTTGGGTTGCTTTATCCTTTAAAAAGGAATAATTTTAAAAGTGGTTTTGACTCTGCCTTTGTTCCAGTAAAAGGAGCAAGGCCATGGGTCTAATTGTGATACAGCTTACACTTGCATCAGGCCCAGTGCAACTTACACACACTTTAAACACCTTGGTTAGAATGGGGTATTACATTTAAACAGGTAGTAAGTATCTAGGTATTGTAGATAATGTGATATTTGCAACAGGGTGCATAGTTTTTCCTGGCTGTGTTTTAGGCCATTTGCAGAGGCAGAGTTTGGAAATGTTGTTTTCAATCTGAGCAAACAGAGCAATGACTCATTTTGCATTCTGAGTACAACGTGCAAAAGCAGCTTTTGGGAGGGCAGGGAAGGGGGCTGGGGGGAGGCTGTGCCAGCTGCAAATCCAGTGCAAAAACTGTAAACACGAGCTGCTGAAACAAGCTGGGCTTCAGTGGCTGTGAAATCCTCCCAACTGAGCTCGAGCTAAACAAATATTTTATTATCTCAGACAGAAAAATGAAAACCTACCCAGCCATTGGTTTCCTCCTCCTCTTGGTGATCAGCTATGGCTCTTCAGAAAACTCCAGCACTCCTCGAGGGTGTGGACTGGACCTGCTGCCCCAGTACGTTCACCTGTGTGACCTGGATGCCATCTGGGGCATCGTCCTGGAGGCGGTGGCAGGGGCAGGTGTGCTGACCACAGTGCTGCTGATGCTGATCTTGCTGGTGAGGCTGCCCTTCATCAAGGACAAAGAGAAGAAGAGCCCCCTGGGGATGCACTTCCTCTTCCTCCTCGGGACTCTGGGCCTGTTTGGGCTGACGTTCGCGTTCATCATCCAAGAAGACGAAATGGTGTGCTCTACCCGGAGGTTTCTGTGGGGAGTTATCTTTGCTTTGTGCTTCTCGTGCTTGCTGGCTCAAGCCTGGAGACTTCGCCGGCTCGTTCGCCACGGGAAGAGCCCGTCTGGCTGGCATCTGGCCGGAGTGGCCATCTGCCTGATGCTGGTGCAGGTGATCATCGCAACCGAGTGGTTGGTGCTGACCGTTGTCAGGGAGAACAAGCTGGCCTGCAGCTACGAGCCCATGGATTTCGCCATGGCTTCCATCTACGTGATGTTCCTGCTGGTGTTCACCATGGGATTTTCCTTTTTCACGCTCTGTGGGAAGTTCAAGAAGTGGAAGAAGAACGGGGTCTGCCTCATCGTAACGCTGTTCTTTTCCCTTCTGATCTGGGTGGCCTGGATGACCATGTACCTCTTCGGGAACGCGGCGCTCCGCAGGAGGGACAAGTGGAGTGACCCCACTCTGGCGATTGCACTGGTGTCCAGTGGTTGGGTGTTTGTTATTTTTCACGCCATCCCCGAGGTGCACTGCACCATCCTGCCGTCGCAGCAGGAGAACACCCCCAATTATTTTGACACTTCCCAGCCGAGGATGCGCGAGACCGCTTTTGAGGAGGATATACAGCTCCCTCGGAGCTACATGGAGAATAAAGCCTTTTCAATGGATGAGCATAATGCAGGTAAGAATTGGCTTTAAAGGAGTATATTTTTCTGTAGTGTCAAGAGAACTCTCTGTAGGAGACGTTTTTCAGGTGTTGGAAATGAGGGTTGTGAGAAATGCAATAATTTGCACACTACATGTTGTTCTCTTTTACAGTTTTCACTAAGATATCACCTAGTGAGGGAGAAAAATGAAAAAAATTCAGAAAATACATGTGTTAGGTTAAAATGATTCTTCTGCATGCTGGTTTTTCTTTGAAAAACTGAACAATTTCAAATGCAAAGCCAACACCAAAAGAATAAAAAAATTCACTCTGGAAAAAATAACTTCTATTTAAAATAATTTAAATGACTTTTTTTTGTAATTAGCAGTCACCAACATTTAATCCAAAATATTTTCCCAAAACCTCAGAAAAAAATAAAGCGGTCTATGTTACAAAACGCTCAGCCATTTGAGCAGCAAAATAATTCTTATTAATTATATTTCCATTAAAATGGATTTAGTGCCACTTTGTGTCCCTGTGGGGGGAAAAAATGCCAAGTGGCTTATAGACAGTTCAAAGACAGCTTTTGTTCTGAGGCCCTGAGCGTCTGAGGTTGCAGAGAGGTTTGGAGGTAATTTGCCTCCCTCGTCAGGGAACGATGTGTGGTGACACATCATTAAAATCTGCAGTGGGAATTTCTGAGTGACTGCTGAAAGCACCAGCAACAACGGGGTGCTTCAGAGACCCCAACCACTGCTGGACCCACCTCAGGAGCCCCAGGGATGCCTCTGTGAGAGCAGCGGGATGCAGGAGCCCCGTGGTGTCCTTGGGGGTTGTGGCCTGGTGCTGTCCCACCCTGGATAAAGGATTTTGTTACAATTCACTCTGATTTTTATTCACTCCAGTTGAGAAGAATGCTGGCGTGGTACCCCCGGCAGCAGCTGCTCTGGCAGCCCCCGGAGGAAGGCTTCGGGCACGTGGTCCAGGCACTTCACCTTTTTATTCATCTCTGTGTCTTTGGTTTCCTCTGGGTTTGAGGTTTCCTCTGGGTGCAGAGCAGACACGGAGGAAAATAGCAGCTTTGTTTGGCACAGAGTCGGGTCAGGAAGACATTTCTTCCTCTAAGTTTTTTAGCAGGAACTTTAAAGGTCTCCTTCTCCAGCAGAGAAGTTTGTTCTGTGAGTAGATACCGTAAGGGCAGTGGTAAAACAAAAAAATCCCATCAATAAAAGAATGGTTGTTATTACTCATGCTCCAGAGAAAGAGGCAGTTGCACTATGGACTGTTTAAAGCACTCTTTTTTCTCTCTGGTGGTCTTTTTTGCTGTCCTCCATCCCCCATTAAATTAATTTCATAGTAAAGTAACAGCAGTGTCTTCAGTGAAGCTATTTCTGGCTAAGGCAGGTCTAAGAACAAAATTGGATCTTTCACTCTGTATCCTTCCCATTCATGGATGCATTTTAAAAAAGGAACTGGAAGCTCCTTTTTGATCTAATCATTCAGTAATTGAGGTTTTTTTGTGAAATGGATAGATGTATGATAGCTATAAAATCATTGTGCTGCCTATGATAGTGCAATTTATGTTCTGTTTTCATCTGAATTATAGTACAATACAAAATAGATTTCCTTATCTGATGCCCTTATTAATATACACCATAATAAATGCCTGTCATTCCTATTCCCAAGGCATATAGGAATTATTAATACATCCAAACAGATCAAATATTCCTTTGCAGCAGTTCTTTAAGGACTGGCTTGTGCCAGCAGGGTTTGGAGACAAAACTTAGTAGTGTGGTAGAGACTTAAAGTAAATACAGGCAATAATGACCCAGTCACTGAGTCAGATCCCTGTCAGTGGCAAAGCACCTGGAGTCTGTTTGGAGCTGGCTCTGCAGGTATGCAGAAAATGTTCTCTTCTTTCATCCGTTTAATTGGCCTCAATTTGAGAATTCATCATCAAGAGTTTGGAAATTCATGGAAGGGCACTTTCTTCAATTTATTCATACTTAAGAATGATGTTTAAGAATGGATAGTTGTAAAGTTTTGGAAGATATGATAAGCAGGAAACACCTCTTAGTTCCCTGACTAATACTTGTTTCAATAAATAGCTTTAAATAGAAAACATGCCTGGACAAAGGTATTTTCCATTAATTCTTGTTATTTCCACTAATACTTGTATAAAACAATTTCATAACTTAGCTCTTTTTAAAAAAAGACTTTAAGCAGCATTTTAAGAATCTGAACAGCTTCAGGTTCAAACCAGCATATGTCCCCCTAGATCCCTTCTTCCTTAGCAAAAATGTAGCTTCAAGTTATGCCTTGCAACAAGAGCTGCTCTATTCCAGGAACAAGATTAAGCATTAATAAAGCAAACCTATTTTAAAGTCAGTATTTTAAACATCATTTAAACAGCATACTAATCTGGGATTCCAATATTCATATGATAGGTTGAAATACCTCTTTTGAAGAGTTATTTTCATAGGTGTGCCATTTAAAATTATATTAAAGTATTTAGAAAGCCTGGACAAAGAGGGGTTGCCGGAGTTCCCAGTGCTCTCTGGAGGTGCAGAGCACACTGGTAGGGTGAACTCTGTAGGCAGAGAGAATTTGCCTTAAACAAGAGCAATCTGGATGTGAAATGCAGAATGCTACAGCTGTCGGGAAACCCAAGCCCAAGCTGCTCTCATTGAATTTCAGGTATCATTAAATTTCATTCAATAACTTCTGGTACTGCCTGTCACCGTCACGGCCAAGGCCTGAAAGCAAAGGGAACAAAATTTAAAATGTGTTTAACAGAGGCTTTGACACAGTTGCTCAAATATTCTCAGTACTGCTGGTTTCTAATCTATGCAAGGGATTGTATTTAATGGTAATGTAAGAAGTGCAAGGAAAAATGGTAAAACTGGTGTGAGAAAAAAAACCCAAAAGGAGTAATTTGTCTACAAGTTTTATCACAGAGTCTCAAAAAAAAAAAAGTAGACTGTTTGCAATTATGGGGAAAGAAAATTCAGCAGTATGAAAGTGAATTTACTGGCTCTTTAAGATAGCTTTGAAATGACTGTGGATATTTTATGTAAATATTCTGTATAAATGTGTAAATATTTTAGTGATAGTATGCACGATAAAGATTTTTTTTCTTTGTGTGTGCTAGCAAATACCAGTGCAATCATGTGTGTTTATCACACAAGAAGTAGTCAAACAGCAAACAAAAAAAAGTCGCTGACCTTGAGATGGTTAAATATCTAATAAAAATACTTAGTTCCAGTTTAGGCATTTTCATAATTTTTTCTCCCAGCGTTCTGCAAAAATATGTGATTCTAAAACACAGAGCAAGTGAGGTCTGTATGTGTCCAAAGTCAACAGCTGAGCATTTGCAGGGTAGAATTTCTAGATTTCCATGCTAAATCAATATTGTTCTTCATCTTGGTGCCCAGCTCCCCAGAGAGGAGTGGGTAGAGGACAGCACGTGGCAGCAGGAGCCACTGAAATCTTCTTCTGCACAGAGCAGCTACACTGGAGACAAATCCTGGCTTTGCTGAAGTCTCTGCTGAAATCCTCCTGAACTTCAGCTCATTCACCGTTTCAGCCACAGTCTGTAGAACTGGAATTTGAATTAAATCTAAGAGAAACTCTTGCCCCAGGTGCCCAAACTGGGCATGTTTCTATTGAGCAGCTGACAGATGAGTGCTGCCCGTGGTGAGCACGCACGTCCCGTGGATAAACGAGCTCTGTTCCCCGGCCACGTCTGAGCTCAGTGAAGCCATTATTTCCCCCCGAAATTAAAGAGGGAGTTTGTGTGTGCCAGTCCCCAGACTGGCGTAGAGAGAGCAGCACATCCCTCACTATTCATCTCTCTCGTTAGGAATTTACATCTTGAACCCAAACGTGTGCTAAAATTAATGGGGAGTGATTTATTCCTGGTATAAACATTGGAAAGGACAGCCAGCGTCTCCTCTTTTGCTTCAGTCATCTGCCATGTTTAAGCTATTCGAAAGCAATATTTACTCCATCTTTCTAGTTGCTCAGAGTAAATATAATCTGAAACATCTGGAGAACCCTTGCATGCTAGTCACGCTGCAGTAATGCTCGGGGGGTGTGAGCTTTGCTTACTGGCTTGAGCAAGGCTCTGGATCCCTGTCCACTGGGTTTGACAGAAAGCAAAATGTCACATTTTCCTTAACCCCACAGTCTCCAGACCAACACAGGGAGCACTTGGCAAAACGCTTTGTGCCAGACCCATCACAGGTTCAGTGACTGAAGACATTGAGCCCCCACTGAAATGAGATTAAGCAAGCTTCAAAAATTGGCTTCCAATACATTTCTCCCCCCTCCAAAACAATTCCTTTAACGCCAATCTGATTCTTCTGAGATCCGTTCCCAACGTGTGAGAGAAACAGCTGCTCAAAAGCAACGTGGACGTTAAAACCAGGGGCAGAGTTCCCAAAAGCTGAGCTGGGAGGAGGATCCTCAGTGATGGCACAGCTTTAACTCTGTTCTAAGAGCAGTCTCTCTTCTCCCACCACAGCGCTCAGGACAGCGGGATTTCGGAACGGCAGCTTGGGAAGCCGGCCTAGTGCTCCTTTTCGAAGCAATGTTTATCAGCCAACTGAGATGGCAGTTGTGCTAAATGGTGGGACTGTAAGTATCAAAATGTGATGATTTAAGGGATCGTTGAAATGCGCTGCTATATACGACCACTACTAATTGCAAAACCTGCTTTCGCTTATTCGCAGCAGGGGGAAAGCTATAAATGAAAATTCAAGGCAGCAAGTATGCATGTAATGCTTCCCTTCCCTCTAGGAAATATGTAATTAACAAGGATTTTGCATTTGTTTACTTGGCTGTTCAGATTTTGCAGCGCAGCTTCAGTGAACCAAGTTTTTTTGTGAGACAACGTATTCAATGGCCCTTTCAAATTGAATTTGTGTTAAGGTATTTAACATAACTATTAAGTGACACCTTTTATAGCCTGGGTTTTTTTCAAGATGATGTGAAAACATCACACAGATGTTTTCAGGCAGCACATTACTTTAAATAATTGTTGCAGATGATGGTGGTCTCTCACATATCTTCCATTTTCTTGTAAAATACATGTAATTCTTTGTAACTTACGTATTTGTACATCTCTTGAAAAGGGATTCATAAAAGGAGAATGTAGAATATTTTAATGTTAATAGCATTGATTTTTCTTCCTTGGACAATAGTTTGGCATGTCATTCTTTGCTAGACCTGTATTTTTGCAGCCTGGTTGTTGTTAAGATTGGTTTAGTGATGCCAAACGGACTTCACAAATGTTTTTCATGTGATGTCTAATTTTCACTTAAGACATTTCATATAGCAGGCATACTGTTGAAACAGAAGAATTGTCATGCACACATTTTTCATGCATATCTACATGCTTCTTAAAAATCGACTCATGAGCCAGTTTGTACTCATGTGAGTTGGGTTTTCTTTCTTTTGAATCATGAGCTGATGCCATAACTCAACCTCTGCATTTAAAACCAAATAACAGGAACCGATTGCAGGTCTGGTTTTGTTGTTAAATAAGTAAAGTTTTGGCTGATTTTAGTGAACAAGAGGGACTAGATACAAGAATTCTCCCGTGTGGGTAAGACTGTGTGAAACATGTCAACTGGAGTAAAATGAGAAGGCTTGGCTTTGCTGTCAGCAGTGGATTGCATCCTTCAGATGTTTGGATTCATCTCTGCCTGTTTTCTGATACCAGAGTGTGCAGCTCAGGGAGGAGGCAGTTAAAGGATGAGAAGCTTGAGAATTTGGTTATTTTGTTTGTTCTGCTTGGTTCTGAGTTGGATACAAAGCTCATGTGAATATACAGTCATGGTTTTAGAGAGATAAATGCACTGTATGGGTGGAAGATGAGTTTCTTTGTATCACTTTGCTCTAGAAGTGCCATCTGGAAAGCTGTCATGTACATGTAGTGTGATAACACTGATTTTTGAACAGTCTAGATCTCTCAGTTACGGGTTTATTATCCTTATTTCCAGATACCAACTGCTCCGCCAAGTTACACTGGACGACACCTCTGGTGAAAGGCTGTAGGCTGTAGAAAATAAGAATCCATGTTGCAGATGTTGTTCCCTGGCAGTGTGTCTTTGAGGGAAGGAATCCATAACAGTACCAGAACAAAGCAACAAAACATCCAGGATCTTTTTGAAATCCTACAGAGGATTTTGCCTAAATGTGAACACCATTGAACTGAGAATCGCAAAAACAGAATTGTAACGCTGAAGCTGAACCTAATTTAAAACAGAAGTAGGCACACCTTAAACTGGAAGAGGGGATGTTGTACTTTGAAGTGTAAGATATTCTCTTGTCTGTAACTTGTGTGCCGGGCAAGCCTGGTTGTGTTGGTCGCCAGTTACTTGCAAAACACCCTCCTCTCACCTAAACCCAACTCATGTTGCCACGAGAGATTGCCACTGTGAAAACACGCAGGGTTCCTTTCCATCCTCCTCCTTTTCCTGCCATTTCAAAGGCCACGAGCAGCCCCTCGTTGGCTCCTTCCCGGCTGTCCTGGGCGGTCGCGCCGTGTCCTGCGGTCCGTGGCAGCTCAGTGCCCGCTGCGCTGTGGGCTGTTCAAAACCAGGCCTAGCAGGTGCAGCTCCGCAGGGATGAGAGGTCTGAGCGTGGTTTGTGGGCGTTATGGAGCTGCTCGGGGCACGGAGAAGCCCAGGCCGCTCGAGGCCCTGCTGCCCAGCCCCGAGGCCGCGTGCTCGCCGGGAGCCGCGCACGGCTGGGGCCGGCCAAGCCGTTCCTTGGAGGGATGTGTTCCTGCGAGGGCTCGGCTGGGAGAGGCCGTGGCTGGCGTTGGCCGGCGTTGGCTGGCACTGGCCGGCGTTGGCTGGCGTTGGCAGCGTTGGCGGCGTTGGCCGGCGTTGGCTGGCACTGGCCGGCGTTGGCTGGCGTTGGCAGCGTTGGCGGCGTTGGCCGGCGTTGGCTGGCACTGGCCGGCGTTGGCTGGCGTTGGCAGCGTTGGCGGCGTTGGCCGGCGTTGGCTGGCACTGGCCGGCGTTGGCTGGCGTTGGCAGCAGCAGCAGCTGGCGGTGCTGGCGGAGGGAAGGGAGCAGCTCCTGTGGCTGGGCCGGGCTCAGGGTCGGGCCCAGCAGCGCCGGCCCCGTGCGAGACGCGCGGCAGCAGAGGGGGAGACCCCCGGGCCCCTGTCTGTCTGTCTGTCTGTCCGTCTGTCCAGTCCAGCCCAGTCCCCTCGACTGCAGCTGTTCGTGCGTTTAAATGTGGTTGTGCATTTTAGTGCCTAGAGAGTAGAATCTCTGTGCTGGAGGTGGTTTGTTGTTGTTTTTGTTTATTTAAGGTGGTTTCTTCCCTACTCTTCCCCTCCCCATCCGTTTTCTTGAGTTGATATAAGGCAGAGTTTTCAAAGCTTCTTATCTTTGTTTTCTCCGGGTTATTTAAAAGGTTCCCATTGCCCATTTGTTGTGCCATGGTTTTCCATTATGTTCAAGCAATCATTCCTTTCTTTAACATTTAATACATATCGGACATTGAAAACATCACTGTATCCTCACTGTTTGGCCAATGTTAATCTTAGCTTTCCTCAATACTAAAAGCTAATTTTTACTTGAAGGCATAGGAAACATATAACAATTAAACTTTGCATATGCTGTAATAAAAATATATATTTTCAACCTAAAAAAATAAAATAAAATATACAAATAACTGAATAGCTTAGTAGCTTCACAGAGAGAAGTTACTTGCTGTATACTGCAAAAGAAAGACAAACTTTTTATTTTTCAAGAGTCTTCCTGATTCCTCATGTACCTCCATTTCTACTGAATTAGGAACCTGGCCCTGCAGACTTGTACCCCCACGAGCAGCCCCATCAACACCAGCAGGCCTTCGTGCAGGTACAGAGGCTGCAAGACCAGTCCCTAAGTGTTGCACACAGATAAATGTATATATATATATGGAAAAATAGATATTGCCATTCTTGCCATGATCATCTTATGGGGTTTTATTTCCCGGCCCTTCTCCTGCAGAAGCAATGTTTTCCTGTCATGCATGAGTGAAGGAGGATGTCAGCTCCCCCCTGCCCTCCCCTCCTGGAGGCAAAGGAAGCATGTGCTTGTTTTAGGGATCCTTTATTTCCTTTTGTATGTAACTAGATGGGCTGAGTAACCAAGTAGGGTAGGGGTGGATATTGCATGCTATCCAGTGACTTAGAAATACATTTTGCTTGTTATGAGCAGAGATTTGATCAAATAAGGTAATATTTAGGATACTGATAGCTACCCAGAAGAGATGCAATTTGGAACAATAAAAAAACAATTAGCGTCACTTGCCTGCAGAATTTTGCTTTTAAAAACCAGTTTAAAAAAATCCCTCATAAAATTCTTATCATAAAAACATATAAGATGACCATGGCATAAATGGTAGGACAGCTTTCTTTTAAAAAGTTTATCATGCTACAACCAAGACTTATGAATTATAATACACATTTTACAGACCTTTGACAAAATCTGTACAAGATAGAGTTCTCTTAAGAAACTTTCTTTTTCTTTTTCTAGATGTGACTGATTGATAAGTAGAGTTCCCAATCCTGCTTCTGATGAAGTTGTTTGGAATGTCAGGGCTTATGCAAAGATACAGCCAGCTCCTCCAAACTGCAGTTCACATGACTGGTCTCACTGGGTTAGTCATGTGGACTATTCACAGAACTAAAAATGAGCAGGATTGGGTTTAATGTGTGGTGGTGAAAGTGTGGCAATAGATTAGGAGGATCTTTATTTTCCAACTTTATACAACTAGTAATGAGCGACTTCTTTTTTTTTTGTAAGTCACTAGACTGTGATGTAAAATGCCCCAAAATAAAACTGTCATTGAAGAAAGGCACCTTTATGTTAACTTATATTTTTGTTACGGTATTTACTTTTGCCTTTTTTGAAAGTTTTCTAGAATGTAGAGCATCTGTGAACAACATAAGAAGTAAGCAAGCACAAGCCTTTCGCAGTTCTCCTAATTATAATTAGCTTTTATCCTATAAAAGCTACCATGTTGGCCCTTGATGGTTACGTGCTCATGGTGTTTCCATGCAGAAAAATGAAATCACAAAGCATCTGACAAAACTCTCACCAAAACAAGATTTATAATGGCCAGCTTTTGATCAATGGCAGGAAAAGAGGTCAAAGTCACACAGATCCTGTCCTGCTTTCGGATGGGCTGAGGGTGTTGGACACGTGCCAGAAAATATGTAGCATCTTCAGAAGAGCACTCTTAAAACATCCAGTTGTTTCTATAAACAAAGTACATGAAATGCTGTGGAAGGAGCTGTTTCTGCTTTTAGGCTGAACTCGGGCATCTTGGTTGGCTTTGTTGGAGCTCGATGCCTTGGGTCTAACCAAAGGCCACACAAAAGGGAGCATTGTAGCTTTTATAATAAAACAATTGGACTATTCTACCAACTTACAGGATTACAAAGCAGGTGCTTTTTATTAATTGATGAGAGCTGAAGCTCGTTTTTGATAGATAATATATATTTATTAAATGTATTAACGTGTGTTTTATAACGTACCCTTTTCCCGCTGATTGTTGCATACTGGGATCTTATTAAGGACATCTCTAAAGGATTTTCAAGACAATCAATGTGTACCATGATGACTGTACATAAGTATACAAAACTACAAAGGTTGTAAAGCATGGGCAAATGTTTTATTTTCAAAATGCTGTTCTTAACGAGAATAAAGGCTTTACTATTTACTTACAATGTTTGTGTCCACTTGGTTTTAAAATCCACCCAGAATTTTTCCAGTGCAGTGAGCAGTGCTGCAGACAGAACTGTCCCTTGGTGCAGTTCCTCAAAATAAGCAAAGTTAAGCTGAAGGAAAGGGCTCCTGAGCCCCATTCCTCCACTTTGGGCCACATTCCCACACCTGCCCGTGGCTCTGGCACCTATCAAACCCACAGGGAGCCAGGCAAGCAGCTCAGCAGCCCAACTCTTCACACAAAAGGCATTTTTATTTTTTTTCCCTGTTGGCTCAGCAGTTTCCTGCTCTGGTTCAATTGCTCGTGCTTGTGAGAAGGAGGGGACAGGAGAATACAGCTGGGCTTGAAGGGTGCAGGGTGAGAGTTTTTAATTCAAATGGTTTGATTTGCCAGGTCTGGTGTAACAACCATTGTCACCAACCAAGGAAAAACCAAGGGGTGGGTACTGGTGAAAAAGTGAAGACAAAGTCTGCATGAGTGATGGAAGTGATGGAAGAAATAAATCCACACTGCAAGCACCACGAGTGCTAGAGCCCACCCGTGTTTTATCATGTGTTCATTCAAAACAACTCCACCTTTGACTTACATGGAATTATTTGCAGTTCTGCTGCTGTCTTCTCTACCTGTGAAATTATAAAGCCCTAAGTAGGACTCTGCTTGACAGGGCTAAGTTAAAAAAATAATAAGGGTTCCTTCACAAAAGGCCCAATTTGATTTTTACTGTGCTTGGGCCTGATGTGAGTAAGCAGCCTGCCTAGGACTGCTGAAAATGCTGACACTGGGCCCTTAATTCTGCCATTTCTCAGCACATGTGCTAAGGGGTAACAAAAGGGCCTTTGACTTTTCTCCCCTGCAGAAAGGCAGAGCAAGCCCAGCTCTCGTTGCCTTCCGTAGGAATTGCAGGGGCACAGCATTTCTGCCAATCCAACCCCTCTGAACAGAGCCTGGCCTTGTGTGCATTGCCACAGCTCTGCAGGAGCCTGAGGAGCCCAGGGTATGATAAATGAAGATTCTTGCCTTAGCTTTAACACTTGCCTGTGTGTGGGTGTAACCCCGTTTAATTCCATCCAGAGTTTTGTTCCTGTCAGAAGAGGTTTGAAGTGAGCATTCAGGAACACAAGATAAACACAGATTCAGCGTTTTTGGCTGGATGTGCACCATTCCATCTGTTCTAACAGAACTCTGCTCACTTAGGCTAAGACTGAATTTTGTCTTGGCATGCTGGGTCCTTACATAATCTGCCTTTGATTCACTTCACATGTAAAAGTAAAACTTTAATGCTAAGAGAGTTTCTAAATCAGTAGCACAAAGTCCGTGAGCTCTGGGCTTTGCAGTTTTAGTGAGGAAACTACAGCTGAGATGTTGAAGGATTTTGTGGACGTTTGTCCAGCTCTTCTGATTTGCTTCCCACTGCAACCATAGAAAAAAAAAATAAATTAACAGGCACAGAAACAAAAGATAAAACATCCAGACATGTACAGCAAATACTCTGTTGTTCAATAAATACATAAAAATCCCCTGCCCAACCCAAAAAGTGTATTTCTTCTTTGCATGGCTTTTTTTTTTTCCATGTTTTGACACAGCTTCAGCACTGATACTTGCACAGGGTTCCCCATGGCAGCTGTGGGAGTTGTGCCTGTGTAGCTGAGGGCAGAGCTGTTTGATAATAAAACTCACTGGATTGTTAAAAAAAAAAAAAATTGAAAGCAGCTCTTTGAGGTTTTTACTTTGAAGAATTTTCAATTAAAAGTCAGTGGTGAAATCATACGGTTCACCTAGTATATAAATACATTTTTGTCATTTAGGACAACAAGCAAGGTCAATAAAGAATAGTTTTTCTATGTCTCAGTGGAAAGAAGAATGTTATCCATGTGATTGCAGAGGGTCTGCCAAATGGGAAAACTCAGTCAAACAAAGAGCACAGGGTTGCTTGCTGGAGTAAACAATTCTAAATGAACAAAAGCTCTACATAAAAGTAAAACGTCCCACCCCCTAGTGAAAGCTGTTTTCAAAGCTCTGTATTCTTTCAGAATGCTGTAATACAGATTAACCTAATGTTTTTCTTCTGCTGATACAACAGTCTGGTTCCTCATCCTGCTTGTGTGATTTCAGCTCTCTTAGGCTGGGTTTGATATTTAAAAATTTCACAAACTGCCTTTTAACTTAAAAAAAAAATCTGCTTTTCTATTTCCTTCGCTTCAGAAGATGCATCTGCAGTATACACCTTTTACATCAAGCAAGTTTGTTGGGAAATTTATATATAAAAGCTATGCTGGAGGCAAAGAAACCCAAATAAGCCCCCCAAAAAATCCCATTTTGTCCCTACAGTTTCAGGACAGCTTAGTTACCCTTCCAAGGCATGCAACTGCAAACCAGCAAACCAAATCCTGCTGGTACATAGCAGGAATGCAGCAGCCCCTGTGCTAATTTAGGGTGCTCAGTGTGCTCCCAGCCTGGAGATCTCAGCTCATAGAAAGCAGACAGGAAAAGTGCAGCGTGAGCAGGGACACAGCAATCCCTGAGAAACCCCACAGGAGACTGCAGCAGCAGCAGGAGAAACTCTGTTTTACAGTGCCCAAGTAATGCCCAGTGCCTCGATGGCACAAAACCCTTCTGGAGTTCAGGGCTTCTGTTTGCCCAGCTGCTCAGGAGAAAAATCAAGAGTGGATTTAATATCCCACAACTGTGAATGTCCTGTGTACAAAGTCCTTTCTATTGCATTGACTTTTATCTAATATTCCTTGATGTGACGAGGCTGACGTTTGCAAATATTTAATAAAAATGGCAACGTTAGAAACCTCAGGGCTCCCACGCTTTCCCATTAAAAGTGCAGGTGTTCTAGCAGTGCTTTTAGTCAGGAGTGTCCATGTCTTATCACAACCTGTGTTACTTAAGCATAACAATTTCCAATCACATCACACCAAGCAGGAAGCACAGGCTGTCAGCATAAATCTGGCTTTCAGGCAGTTATTTAAATAGTTTTTGACATATACTTGCTTCCTATGCAGACAGAAAAGTAAGACGTCCTCAGGATTGAGATAAGCTGGGAAGATGGAGAACAAAGCTGCCTGGCGACATTTTTTCACTAGAAATTTCCATTGCAGAAATGTATTTTCCAGCCTGTGACACCTCACACTGAACTAGCTTGCTTAAAATATTCAGAAATGCCTAAGGAAGATGTTTAGAACAACTTGCACTGCCTGATAACCCAGCCCGTTTCTTTCAGACAACGCAAATCTGAAAGCAGTGAACGGTGTCAATGTCAGCATCAGCAACCTGGCTTACAACTGTGCCATTCCTCCTGCTGAATTCTAGTCCTAGAACTCCCACCATTCTCTCAACAGAGACCCATTTCAGCTTTCAGTTGAATTTAGAAGAGTATCCAAAGCAGATCCTGGGTGGCCCCGTTGCTGTTGGATCCTCGTGCCCGCGGTCTCTGTCTGTGGTTACTCTGGGCCAGCTCCCACCGTGCCCAGCTGTGGCTCTCCTGCCCTGGACACCATCCCTGCTCCTCTGCTGAGCTTTCCTGCCTGCTGGGCTGATGCCTTAGGTTTTAATTTCTATCTTTGTCAAGTCCTGTACTGCCCAGTGTGTAACTCTGGAGTTCGCTGTAGCTCGTGAGCTGCTCTCTTAGGCCAGACAGACACAACAAAGCCTCTCTGAGCTGTTCAAGGACACTCGGGCTGGCCTAGGCCCAAAGGTGTAAACTGGGACCATGAGAGAGGTGGAGAAATGGAAGAGAGCTGAAGTTTTAATTGGTGAATTTATGCTGAGATGCAAATGGACCAAACCTATATCAGTGTCAAGAACTCGTGACCTGCTGTCCACCTTGGGGTCCATTTTATGGAAGCAGCCTCTGGCTCCCCAGGGTGTGCCTTGAAGGCCTTCAAATAAATCCCTGCCTTTATTCCCTTCCTCCTGTCCAGTCTCTGTTTCTGGGTGGCTGAGGGAAGGCATCAGGCAGGGCTGGGCAGGACAGACTGCCCTGGATGCCTTTCACACGGCGGGGATTGCAGCCGTGCGCCGCTGCCAGGCTCGGGGCAGTGCCAAAAAACCATTCTCAGAGAAGGCTGGATCCATAAAAATTACAAACATTTTAAATCCCAGGGTGTTTGTGTAGCTGAGTGTATGAAAATTACCTACAGAGAATGCCCAGTTTAAGGAGGTGCAATATTAGAATGAAGTAACACAATCATTGGCAGCATGATCAGTATTTCACATGCTTTTAAAACACCAGCTCCTGTTTGAAGTGCTGAGACTCATAGGAACTGAGGCCCTTAAGTGATGTAAGTTAAGAAAAAATACAATCTCCCATCTCACTTATTTCTTCTAGTACTGGTATTTCTACCTGAGTAGGTCCTATGAACAGAGCAGTGTAACTTGTTAGCACAATGTTTCAGTCTCTGTGCTGGATTTTTCAGTCTTTTTACTCCTTACTCTTATTTTTTAATAGTGAGAAAACCTGATTAAACTATGCTTTAGTCACATGCACGTTCTAAATTCCAGGACACGATAGCCACCACTGCAGTAATAAGCACTGGTGCTGAATTTCTCTGGAGGTGAGGCAGGGGGTGTTCTTGGGGAGCACAACTGTTAGCTGCTATTTTTGACCTGCTATTCCTACTACAATAAAGGAATCTTCTACTTGATCTGGCACGTTCCTTGGGAATGCAGCTCGTTTGACACAGTTTGTCAGGGATGCAATGCTCAGGCACAGATGATGGCTAAAGGAAGCACTGGAATGTGTCTGGATTTTCTGTTCATTAGCTGCTGGGAAGGGAAAATTCAAAAATCTGCAAAACCTGTTGGTGTCTGAGGGTTGGTTTTTGTCCTATTTATATAAGCATGAAGTTCAAACATCCTTGTCATCTGATTTGGATGGCAGACATCATTTTCCCTCATTTTCCCTCATCTTAATGCACAGGACTGATGTTCTGGTTTGACATTTGGGTGTTTCAGCATAAGAGTGAATAAACTATGATCCCATTTGTGCACTACTGTGTAACACAACTGGCTTGTGCCAGGAGCTTATGAGAGGTTTATACACCCACACTTTATTTATAGAGTGCACTTCCTCTTCGTAGAACTCTAAGAACTTCATTTAGCAATTTAAACAGTTGAAAACAGTAATGAAAAATACGATAGACTCAGACTATAAGAAGATGAAAATCCATTAAAGAAAATCTATTGGAATAACTTATTAGCAGGGGCTTAGAGTAAAATATATATATATAGAAAGGAGTTTCAGCCTAGCCTCCCAATGAAATGCCAAAGAAGCCTCGACATGAAATTGGAGCCACCAGCAATCTTGCTGAAATAAGACCTGACTTTTAAAGAGACAGTTTTTTTATAAAGTGTTTATAATTTTAGCCTCTTACTATCGGAATTCTGCCTGTATACAGTTATTAGTGAAACCTCTCACTCCAGGAAATATTCAGTCACTGGTGATAGGAAAAGGATCTATTGAATACAGATCTATTAAACAAACAAATGCTGAAATGGAAGTTACAGAAACTCCTGCAAGTCATGAATCTGAAATGGAACTGTCAGAGGATCACTCACCACAAGAGGCTTCTGCAAAATGGATTTTTAAAAAGTGACAGGACAAACCTAATTCTCCAAATCAGGAGCAGAGTTTGTCAAATGATTATAGAGGACAAAACGTTTCAGGGTGTTTTTTAATTCACTTAGGATCAGATTAGCAAAGCAAGAGCTGACAAACAGGAGACTTCCAAACACCAACATTCAGTGCTGCACATGGGAAATAAGGGCTGAAAGATCTTTAGCAGAATTTGTGCAATCACCATTGCTTTCCTCATATTTTGACAGAAATATTCAGAATTTTTTAGAATAGATTTGAATGGGATTTTTACAATTCAAGGTGTACAAAGAGAAGAGAAATATGGGAAGATACAGGTATTAGAGCAGATGAAGAACTGACATGAACACCTGAGTTAGAAGAGAAAAAACTACAGAGAATTAGAGGTACTGGAGACTATTGCTTACAATTATCCAAGTGTCCTCCAAATCATTCAGTGACCTGAGATTTATGAAGAGGCAGCCACAGAAACAGCAGTTTATGGAACACCACCCTGGACTGAGAGGAAAATCCAGAATGAAGGCAACCAGAGCATCTCCAGAGCATCTGATTAATGCAGCATTTTTCATTGTAAGTGGTCAAAACAGAAAAAGAGAACGATGAAAACAGAAAGAACTGACCAGAAATAGAAATCATTCCAGAGTGGCAGGTCCCCAGCTAAAAACATTTGGGGATTTACAGGCAGAAACCAACACAGGCAGAAACCCAGAACTCCAGATCTGCTGGGCAGCTTCACGAAAACTGCATTTATAGCCATTAACCCTCTTATTTCTGACAGGATTCCACTTGCAGAAGGTGATAGGTTTGATTTGAAGCTCTTGCACAGACTAAAAGCATCAGGTAAGGAACCAGACTGTTGATGGGAAAGGCCACGGGGGTGATGGATGCCCCAGGGAGGGCTCAGAGGAGCCAGGGCCAGCAGCTCCTGTGTTCTGCCCTCTGTCACCCACCCTGAATTCCCTGAATTTTCCTAAATAAACCACAGAGGTGCAGTCTTTAAGAAATCCATTAGCTATTCAGACTATGCCTGTTCCTAATCCAACATTATTACCTACAGTAATTTTAAATATTTTTTTAAGCTTGGTGTAAGATTTCCCATTTATAAATAAAGACTCCCCTAACAGCTCGTGGGCTTTCTTTCCCTGCCCCACTTCCCCCCTTTCTTTTTTTTAACCTCAAATCTACTTTTGCTACAGGACCATTTGGAGGCTTTATTTTTTAGCCTTTTCTCCAGGCTTTTAACACAGCCTGTAGTTAGAAATAGAAATTTGGGGGTTGCTTATCTAAATGGCTTACAAAAAACACCACCAGCATTTTCAATAAAAATTGGGTTAAAATAAAACCAATACTGGGTTAAAATAAAATCAATAAAAATAAGGTTAAAAGCAGAAAAAGGAAACCAAGAAGATTGCAGAGCCCAAGAAGAATTTCTCCTCAATTAAAAAAAAACAAACAAACAAACAAAAAAAAGATGTTTATATAATCACAGAAAAATCACCAAATTGAACTTGTCTTTTTTTCCATTACAGATGATTATTAACAAGTGCAGAGTGATGAGTGCAAACACAGCTTTGGTAGGGGAGGATCAGTTCAGATTTGTGCTCCCAGCCCCTCTGCTGTGCCTGGGCAAGCACAGCTCAGAGGATCACTGGAGTTTATCTAAATGATCATCTTCCCTTTTTATTTTTCCAAACATTCCCAACGTAGTTGCAGAAATTAAATGTTCCTGTAATCTTTATAAATTTCCAGAGATGTCTGAGTCCAGGGTGTGGACCAATAAATTGGATTCTGTATCCTGAGCCTTATGACTTTTATCACTGCATTCTCAGCTGTTGGTGCCAAGATTAAACTTTCAGAAGCATCTCAAGCATTTTGAATTAGGCTTGATGAAAACCACCAGCACGTACTCAGCCTTCGGTACTGCTTTGTTCTTTGATTTTCTTCTTTTTTTCTTAAAACAAAAAAAGAAATTTTAAGGTCTTCTGTGTAAGTCGGATTTTATACATGAGCTTTTAAATCAAAAGCAGTCCTAGATATGCCCCCATTTTAAACCACTTTGACTGCAGCACTTTTGCTTTCAGAAAGAAAAAAACAAATATCTGTAAATACAGAAATGTTTAAAAAAAAAGGAGAGTGAAATTGTTTTAAGTGCAGTGTCCTACTGAGAGCAAGCAGCCTTCCACTTTTAACCTGTTTATAAAGCTTAGTTTGAAACCAAATTATTAGAAGAAATACGTTCAACATATAAGATCTTTATATAGATGTATATAAATGTTATATAACAGATTAAAAGTGTAAAACCATGGAATATGAGGAGGTCATCACTTACAAGAGTTCCATTATGAGATTAATTAAAGAATTACAGCTGCAGTAAAAGGAGGGCAGATGAAATTAGAAATAAATTATTTTGTTTAAAATCTTCCTCAGTTATTTCAACCACCCTTGGTGAAAGGGATGGGGGAGGAAGGGGGGGAAGAAATTCTCACATAAAACTGAATAATTCCTTACATTTCACAGGGCTGAATTTTCCTAAATAAACCACAGAGGTGCAGTCTTTAAGAAAACCATCAGCTATTCAGACTGTGCCTGTTCCTAATCCAACATTATTACCTACAGTAATTTTAAATATTTTTTGAAGCCTAGTGTAAGATTTCCCATTTATAAATATATCCTCTTTTCAATATTTTCTTTGGGAAACGACTCAGCCCTGACAACATGCACGTGGCTGTAACTTCATTTATGGCCCCTATAAAGGATGTTTATGGAATGAATTTAAAGAGGTTTCACGATGTAGCCTTTTTTTCCCAGGTTCTGAATTTAACATTTTTCTCTCCTTCAGTTAATTCTGCTTTGATGTGATATGAGTGCATACAGGCATCCTTCAAAAGGATGCAGACCAGACTTCCCCTGCTCAGCTTAACTTGATTCTAAGCTTTTGAATCCTTCCTCAGCATTCAGGTGGAGACATCACAGCTGCACAAGGAGTGAGTGACTGCATTTCCTTGCCTCTTGTCCCTGTGTTGTCCTGTTT
>VYXC01000528.1:5448-16785 GCA_013397175.1 Platysteira castanea
CCATTCCAGAGCCTCCTCTCAAACGCCTCCTTGCCCTTGTTCAGGATGTCCAGGTATTTCTGCCGGACCTCAGTATCCCCAAGCACCTCTGCCATCTTGCACATCATNGAGCCAAAGGAGAGAAGCATCAGAAATGGGGCACACCTCAGGGGTTCCACAACAAATGGGATACAAGGGCCCAGCTCTGAGCTATGTCCCCACCCCACAGCGCCCCCCCTGCAACCCCCACCTGCCTCTCTTGCTCACCTGGCTCCGTGCACCACCCACGCGTCGTACGTCTGGTCAGCAAAGCCACCGTTCTCAATGAGCCCGTCGTTATCCGTGTCAAACTTCAGCTCCGACTCCATCACAGCCTGGGGGAGAGGCAGGAGATGGTCACGCATCCTGGAACCCTCAGACATCCTGGAAGCTCCTCTCACTCTGCTTGGGAGCATCCCTCCTCTCAGGAAGCTGCTTGGCTTCTGAGGGAAGTGGGAAAGGGTGATGCCCTACGGTCTGCTCTCCCAGTACCTGGCACACTGGCCACATGTCCTGCAGGTACAGGGAATCGTGTGTCAGGTAGTAGTCACGGTACACCTGCAGCACAAACTTCAGGTTGAGGTCCTTCCAGTCAGCAGTGTCATGCATCAGGTAGGCGTTGACACGCTGCCACGGCTCATCCCCTAAACCAGGACAGACCAGATGCAGCAGGGCAGCAAGCAACTAACATCTGTCCTCCTACACAGGAGCAAGGACCCAAGGGTGCTGTGATCAAACGGCACTGGAATAACGTGTTGTACCCTGTGCCATCTCTAGCGAGAACAGCCTTCCTGCTACTTCCCTCCGTCTCCCTTGTACAAGCTCCATGCAGCACGGTATTCATCACCACCCCACACCATCCAGCTCTCCATTCCCAGAAAATACAGAATCACAGAATCATTTAAGTTGGAAAAGACCTCTCAGCACTGCTAAGTTCACCACTGAACCACATCCCTAAGTGCCTCATCTACACTTCTGTTAAATACTCCAGGGGTGGTGACACCACAACTTCCCAGGCAGCCTGTTCCAATGCTTGGCAACAACAGACAGTGTATTTCATGCTGCATACCCATTTCCCACAGCCTGGCATCCCCTCTACTCCCCCACAGGCCCATCAGCCCCTCACCTGGGTCCCCAATGTCATGTGGCACCACATTCTTCATCTTCACCTGGGCTGTCTGACCACACATCAGGTACTGCCGGGGCTGGACATCCTCGTTCACCACAGTGACAGCTGTAGAGGACACAAAGCAAGACACATCAGAAGGGCAGCAGAAACCGCAGCAGAAAGGTCCAAGCATCAGCATGGGCAGGGCCACCAGCACGTCAGGCTGCCCTTTAGGGCTCCAAGATCACAGCCCTCTGCAAAGGGTTGAGGGGACATCAGGCTGCTCCCCATCCCCCCCTCAGCAGGGGACATGCAACTGTCACCACACCCCTATGTCACCCTGGGTTTTTTTCAGCCTTCTGATAATTCACATTCTTGGAGTCTAAGTTTTCACACTTTCATGTAAATAATAGTCCATGTTTACTTAACTGTCCTTTATGTTTTTCATTCCTTTGTGGTGAGGGAAAGTTTGATGAACAGTTCCTTCTACCAGTGGGGTTGGAGAGGAAGTGACACTGTCCCTCCAATCCCTTGTCAAATGGAGAAATGTATATATACCAAAGTAAATAAACTTCCTGGCTCCTTTTGCTATTTTCAGCTCAGTGTGTGCAAGTGTGGTTCTTTTTCTTGTCCTATAGCCACACCCCTAAGGCAGGGCTGGGAAGGGACACCAGTGGGCTTGGCCCTTCCAGAGCCCAGAAAAGGACTGTGCTCCACACCCCTGCCCAGGCCACCACCAAGCAGCCACCAAATCCAGTCAGGGCACCAGGGTCTGCAAACATCTCCGTGTGTCTGCTCTGCAAAGGGCACAGACTGAGCTGGGAAGACCAGGGGCTCCCCCAGCACAGGCAGAGCCAGCTGAGCAACCCCACCCAGCACAGCAAGAAGGCACCCCCAGTGCTGGGCACAGGGATGCTCAGGCAGCAACATACCAGGGCTGCATGTCCTGGGCACAGCGGAGCAGCTGGAGGGGGATGCTGGATCCACAGCACACATCTCCACAGCAGCCCCTGTCCCAAATCCTCCGTCTCTTCCCGAGGTGAAGCCCTGAGCAGGCACCAAGGCAGGGCCTCCAGGGACACTCACCAATGTCGTACTGCAGGCTGATCTGCAGCTTGGGCCACAGCATGACGAGAGCAAAGGAGGCATAGAAATGGACATCGTAGGTGTTGTNCACAGACTGAGCTGGGAAGACCAGGGCCTCCCCCAGCACAGGCAGAGCCAGCTGAGCACCCCCAGCACAGCAAGAAGGCACCCCCAGTGCTGGGCACAGGGATGCTCAGGCAGCAACATCCCAGGGCTGCATGTCCTGGGCACAGCGGAGCAGCTGGAGGGGGATGCTGGATCCACAGCACACATCTCCACAGCAGCCCCTGTCCCAAATCCTCCGTCTCTTCCCGAGGTGAAGCCCTGAGCAGGCACCAAGGCAGGGCCTCCAGGGACACTCACCAATGTCGTACTGCAGGCTGATCTGCAGCTTGGGCCACAGCATGACGAGAGCAAAGGAGGCATAGAAATGGACATCGTAGGTGTTGTACATCCGGTACTCCTGGCCTGGCAGGACAGGGCAGATGGTGAGGGACAGGAGACTCATGGGGAGGGGAGAAGGGGGCAGGTCCTCCCTCCACACGGCCCAGGACAGGGGATCTTTCCCAGCACAGGCAGGGGCTCCCNAAACCTTCCGTACTCCCGCAGGACAGGGAGGAGGTGGGAGAGTCCAGCCCCCGCCGGCCCCTGCAGGTCCTGGGCACGGCAATCCGGGGGCACCTCCATCCAGATGGTTCCCCCATCCGTCATGAAGTAGAGCTCATTGAACAGGGCTGACTTGTACCAGGAAGGCAGCTGGCTGCGGGGAAGAGGGAAGCTCACCCTCAGTGGCCGAGGTGCTGATGCTCCTGTGGCAGGCAACCCCAGGAGGCCCCGGGAAAGGTGCTCTTATCTGCCCTACCTGTTCTCCAGGATGGGATTCTGCCACGCTTCAATCTTCCTCTCCCACTCCTCGTAGTGTGTCAGGGCGTAATGGGACAGGGCAGGAGCAGCATCGCCTTTGCTGCCAAAAAACCGTGTGTACCGCCTGCCAAGCGAGGGTTTGGTAAGCACCCCGCGGGCTCCACCTGGGAAACCCACAGAGACACCACAGAGGGACAGTGGACTACAGTAAACAGCAGAGGAACTCAACTGCTACTGAAGGGGCATTGGGGAGCAGGAGCTGGACACACGGTCCCCTCCCTGAGCTGGCAGAACCACAGCCACAGGGAGTGGGTGGCAAAAGGTCCTCACATGGTACACAAGTCAGGAAGGAGGGAAAAGAGGGGGCTTTGGGGGTGTGAGCCAAACGCCACTGGAGACAACCCACCTACCTGAGGTGAAGCTTCTCCTTGGAGCCAAAGTGAACACAGGGCATGTCCCAAGCCAGAGCCAACTCCAGTGTCTTGTGCCCATGGGCAGGCACCTTGCAGCTGGCACACACTGCTGCTGCTGTCACCTCCCCCTTTTCTGTCGGGCTGCTTTTACCTGCCAGGGAAAATTAAGATACTCTTAAGCAATCAAGGAGGACCAAAGAGAGGATAACTGAAGTTCACACACACCTTGAGGGAGATGAGACTGTTTGGGCATACCAAAGCCCCTGTACAGCCTCGAAGATACAGCCCCAGCGCATTAAGGGATGATGTTGCTGCAGGAAAAAAACACCTTCCATGGGAGGAGTGGCTAAAAGGATTCAGTCATCCAAGAACAAGAACAAATCAGGCAGGAAAAGCCACCAGGTATGAATGGAAGCTACAGAGTATCCCATGACTCTGCACTCAGAGACACTGTGACTTTCTAGGGACAGTCATTGTTTCCAGCTTTTTGCAAGGTGCTTGAGCCATGCTGGTATTTAAGAAAAGCCCTGAGGTGGCTGGATAATTATATGCTGGTTCTGACATGTGTACGAGGTAAACTTATTGGAGCAACACAAACATAGATCCTGACTATGATAATGTCTGGCATGCATGACAGAAAACCACATCCCAATAGCCTGGAGAGCTCTGAGTGCATCCAGGCAGGAAGCTTATTTTTCTGGAAAAAATTATGTAGTAAACAATTCATTTACACAATTGAAGCCTCAAGAAATCTTGCAAAGACCCAGAGTCAGCATCAGTAGTTTGTCAGCATCATCCTTGTTTAAAAACTGACAGACATTAGGGAAATGGTCACCATTTACGGCAATAGGAAGTGACCAGCAAAGGTGGGAGATGCCACCTTGCTTCAAGGCTCGTCCCAAGAGAGTGACCAGAGACCTGAAGATGGATGCAGAATTATCAGAGAAATAGCAGAGACCAGTTCAGAGAACTGGTACAGTAGAAAGAGGACAGCAAGTGACAGCAGCACTGAACCCCAAGCACTGTTAAACACTGGCTGGAACAAATCCAATGGAATACAGCTTGTTCATCTGGCAAAAGGAACTGAGGGAAGGTGGCTGGGCAGGACACTGGCTCCCTGGCAGAAATCTAAATTTAATGTGCAACCACACACAGACTAATGAGATACTGGCACGTGTAACCAACACCCAAGAACAGCCCCAAAGTGGTCTGAACAGCTTCTGGAGAACCACAGAAAGGACAAGCAACAGGAAGTTTGGATACAGCCTCAAGTTGGGAACAAGACACAGCATCCTGGACAGCTTTTTACCAACCAAGGAAGCTGCAGGAAGGGAACTCTGCCCTGCCTTGGGTGCCCAGAACAAGCGTGGCCACCCTTTCCCCCTGCTCCCCCTCCACCCGTCCCACGGAGGACCGAGGGACTCACCGGTGGGTGAATCCAGCCTGCCATCCTGCAGGAGGTCCTGCCACACCTCTCTACCCAATCCCGTGGGATTGAANATCCTACAGGCCTGCAAGGGGTTTTCCTGGGAATACCACTGTTCCCTACTCCCCAGACTGTGAAAAACATCCCCGTGGTGGGTTAAAAGCACATGGCTACAGTAATGGGAGGGGTTGAGTTGGGAGAATCCCTCACTTCCCTATGAGTTACCTTCCAAACAAGCAAACCTTCCGTACTCCCGCAGGACAGGCAGGAGGTGGGAGAGTCCAGCCCCCGCCGGCCCCTGCAGGTCCTGAGCGCGGCAATCCGGGGGCACCTCCATCCAGATGGTTCCCCCATCCGTCATGAAGTAGAGCTCATTGAACAGGGCTGACTTGTACCAGGAAGGCAGCTGGCTGCGGGGAAGAGGGAAGCTCACCCTCAGTGGCCGAGGTGCTGATGCTCCTGCGGCAGCCAACCCCAGGAGGCCCCGGGGAAGGTGCTCTTATCTGCCCTACCTGTTCTCCAGGATGGGATTCTGCTTTGATATTCCTCTCCCATGACTCGTTGTGTGTCAGGGCATAACTAATTTCCAAGAACAGCCCCAAAGTGGTCTGAACAGCTTCTGGAGAACCACAGAAAGGACAAGCAACAGGAAGTTTGGATACAGCCTCAAGTTGGGAACAAGACACAGCATCCTGGACAGCTTTTTACCAACCAAGGAAGCTGCAGGAAGGGAACTCTGCCCTGCCTTGGGTGCCCAGAACAAGCGTGGCCACCCTTTCCCCCTGCTCCCCCTCCACCCGTCCCACGGAGGACCGAGGGACTCACCGGTGGGTGAATCCAGCCTGCCATCCTGCAGGAGGTCCTGCCACACCTCTCTACCCAATCCCGTGGGATTGAATGCCGTGACATGGGTGACTCCTGTGCCGGCCTGGCAAAGGGAAGAGCACCATCAGGGACTGCCACTTTGGAGAAGATTAATGCTCTCCGCTCCCCAACACCACCACCAGGACATCACACTCACTTCCCGTGTGCTGCCCAGCAACTCCAACCCCAAACTTGTTGCCCCGCAAGCTTCACCCTCAGCTGCTCTCCTGGTACTCACCCCCAAAGAAGGTGCCCCCAGGGAAGTCACGCCCCCGCTCCTGGGGTCAGGCAAGCGCTGAGAACCGCTGCCAACCCCAACCCATTGCACACCCACCCTTTACCAGCTGCTGCAAGCAGCTCCCCCACGTCCAGCAGGGCTGCACAACCTCCCCAGCAGCAGCACCAGGGCCAGCCCTTTACCTTCTCCCGGGCAGAGATGGCCAGTGTGAAGGGGTTCACAGCCGGGCAGTGGTGCAGCAGGACTCCAGCAACCCGCTGGCCGTCCTTCTGGAAGGTGAAGGGCTCATTCCAGTGCCCGCCGCTCCTGTCCTCCCTCGCTCCCGTGCCGTTCTGCAGGCTGAACATGATGGACACTTCCACGTCCTCATCCCTCCCGTTCTCCACCTCCCAGATGAACACTCCCACTGGCAGGCTGGAGTCCTGGCAGAGACACACAATGCTGTCTACAGGGCTCCTGCCCGCCAGGCAGCTGCCCCGGCACCATTTCCCCCACTGCTGGGGACACCACGCAGCACGCAGAGGGAGCAACAGCACCAGCAATCATAACTTGGTCTTGCTGTCAAGCTGAGGAGCAGCAGCTGCGGGAGCAGAGGAATTTGGGAGGCAGGCAAGGCAAAAGGGAGAAAGGAAGCCCTGGGCTAGCAAACAGCACACTGGGCAGCAGAGAGACGGAAAGCGGCGTTTAAGGCTCAGCCAGGTGTCTCATCACTCATCTGCTCAGCAGGTTGATACAGGCTCACGTGCTGCGCCGGGGTAAGAGGAAGGTCAGACGTGTCAGCAGCGCAGCTGCCACCCTCGCCTGGGGCTGGCAGCCAGCACGGGCAGTGCGGCAGCGGAGCCGTCCCCGGCTGCAGTGCCGAGCTCCCGCGTGGCTGCGGGGCTTCCCCGCCTGCGACCGGCGCCGAGTGCAGGCACGGGAAGTGCTGGGAAAGCCCCGCTAACCAGCAGCTCTGCCCTCGGCAATGCCGCCACCTCCCTACCTTGTAGTCATGGGGGATGACGGGAGAGACCTGCCGGCAAGTGAGCACCACCTTCTGCCCCGGCAGCTCGTAGACCAGCCAGGCACGGGGGTACAGGGCATGGTAAAAGGCGTAGTGGCCGCAGTAGCCCCAGTTCCAGCCCTGCAGTGTGCTGGGCCTCTCCATGGACAAGACCTGCTGGTAAATTGTCTGCCCCTTGCACCGCAGGCACACCGTGAACTGTGGAGGAGAGGAGCAGGGCATGAGATGAGCCCCACGGCACATGTCCCGAGTGCTCAGGCTGCTGCAGTGACACTCACTCCCCTCGCAGACCCTACCTGGTTGGTGATAACCGTTTCATAGTGGTAAAGGCCAGGGTTCAGCTGCCAGCGGCAGAACTCTCCTCGCCAGCCACGGGTGATGGTGCCTCCCCCGATTCCGCCGAGTGGACACCCTGGCAAAGACACCAAAAGTTAGCCCCCCATTCCTCCCCCTGGTGAGATCTGGCTCAAGAACTCTCCCCATGTATCTCTGCAGGGGAGCGCCATTCAGCATCACCCACACCACAAAAGCTCCTTGACTCCCTCATTCCATCTAGCACCCTCATGGCCCCATGTGAATGGCTGCCCACCCCAGTGCCCAAAGTGGAGGCTGACCATAGATCTGCTGCAGAGGAACAGCACACAAGAGGTCGATGAAGGCAGATTTCTTCTCTATGCGGGTCTTCTTGAACCACCACCTGAAGTATCTGCAAGGGAAAGAAATGCATTAAAGAAGACAGGGCAGGCAACACCATCTCTTCAGTGTCACTGGGCAGGATGAGCACGGGTTGAGCTTTCCCTCCTTGCAGAGATGTACAACAGGAACCCGTGTCCCCATGCCCATGGCACAAGGGGTGACAGGCTCTATCATCCATCTGGAGCACGCATCAGTCAGCAAGCACAAGCAGGTAGAGTTCAGGCAGCTCAGGACTGGCTGCAAGGGCAACTCAAGAGCAGCACTCCCAGCTCATGCAGCACAGGAGGCTTTCCCAGACATTTGCTCTTCTACCTCCATGTCCCATTGCCACACACGGCCATATCCCTGTGCCACATCCTCAGGGGCAGATGGCAGAGGGCAGCCTTTCCCTGGAAGTGGGAATGGTTGCTGTCTTCAGCCGGCAGGATCCTGGGGACTCGCCTCCGGCCGCACACCAGCTGCGCAGACCGGCACTGCCCATCAGATAATTTCTCACCCAAAGGTCTGGGAATCGAGACACCCAAACAGGGGCACACCTGCGGATGGGCGTGCCAGCACCACTCCAGGCAAGAGGAGCAGGGCTGGGCTCCGAGTCAGTGCTTGTGAAGTCCTGGCTTTGGCTAATAAACTGCCCCAAGTTAAGCCTTCTATACAGAGACAATTAGCACATGGAAACCAGCTACCAGACCAGCAGCTGCTGAACTTTGCCCAGCAAACAGTCAGGCAAGACCCAGCTGGCGGCTCCATAGCCCTGGGTGCCAGGTGGGCAGTGGAGACACAGGAGCCCCCATGGTGGGCAATGTCCCTGAGCTACCTGCAGACACCCACACCATAGCGCCGAGCAGAAAGCCACCCCAGCCAGGAGCATACAGCCTGTCCTGTCCCTGGTTTCACAGGATGCAGAGCACAGGCAATGAGCAATAATCCCCTGGGACATGTACACCCAGGAGAAAGCGGGAGAGGCTCTTCCATGACACCTCTACTACTACACTTCTCCAACAGAAACAGCTCACACTTAAATTTTTGGCTGCTCACCAGGCATTCACCTTTATTCACCAACATCTAAGGTCCCCAAATCCCTCTCAGGGTGAGATTTTCTGGGTTGCAGTCTCACAGGGCCTAATTGCAGCCTGCTCTCCACTCCTACAGACCCAGCTTTTGTGTTTGACTGTCTATGGATGTTTTGCTCACAGAGGTTCAGGGCATGATGAGAACCAGCCTGTCCTGCATGACTGCCCCAAATCAGGGCCTGCCACTATCTTCCAGCTACATCTGCTGCAACTGCTCTTCTCCAGCCAGGACAGCCCCAGCCTTACCCTGCCAAGGTGAAGTTTTGGCAGTGCTCTCTCTCTCTCAAGGAAATGATTATTATTCTTTTTCAATTCAGCGCCAGGGAACCAACCCAGCTTCTTCCCCAGCAAGGTTCTGGCAACAGGAAATAAAGTGCCCAGGCAGAGTGGCTGCAGCACAGCCTAGCGGGGCATCCTGACTCCTTGGAAAGGAAGCAGGAGATGGATTTCAAAAAGCAGTTTTACCGGGAGCACACAGTACAAAAAATTTGAGGTTTATTTCCACTGCCAGAGTCATTTTACCATCTCAATAGCAAACTCTTCTCCTGCCAGCTTCTCCCAAAATCGTGCAAGCCAAAAAGAGAAGCCCAGTGGTCGATGCCCAATTGCTGGCTATTAACACCTCTGCCAGAGCTACAGAATAATCAGGAGAAAGTCTTTGACTTCTGCAGCACCAAAAGCCCTGCCAGGGCTGGAAGACATGTCTTTCCCTCCAAATGGCAGTGGAATTAAAACCCACCTGAACATTACCCAGCTGATCTGGATTTACGCCGTGACCCTTCTCCGGACACGAGCCACCTCTGTGGAAACCTACCTGCACCTCTTCTCCCACCTCACCAGCCCTAGCTGAGTCCTCTGCACAACCCTTTCTTTCCAGATGTGCATATGCCCCCCCATTACCTCGATGAGCCCTGATTAACAAAAAACCCTGCCCCAGGGCTGTTAACATTCCCAGCCATGTCACCTGCATCAAGGGCTGGTGCTGCAGAACAGGGCAGCCATCATCATGCTTAATTCAACACAACAGTGTCGACCCAGGACGTGGTGGCTCCTCTGCCAGTCCTGGACCTCCTGAGCCGAAGACGCACAGTGACCCCAAGGCACTCCCAGTGGCTACAAGCACCTGCACCAGGTGACATTGCACTTGATGCACCAAGCCACGCCAAGTTTTGAGAGCATCCCTGGCACAGGGGCCGCTCACCATGCGTCATTCGGGAAAGGGCAGGCCAGTCTGAAGGGCTTCACAGATCCCTGCACCATGACACAGAACTGAGCTCCAGGCTCCTCTTGCAGCACCAGCACCCAGGTTTCCATCAGCTAGCTGCCCCAGCCAGGCAGATGCTGAGGTGCCTACCAACGCCTGGAGCATGGAGCCTCCTATACATTGTCGCATCCCTGAAATGAAATGCCCTTTGTCAGCCAACAGTGTTGGCCTTGGGTTTTAACTCAAACCCATACAGGTATTTCTCATGACCCTAGCACTTTGTCTCCTCTGCTCCTGAGACTGGAATCTCCTTGCAAGGAAGCTCTTGCTCTTGCAAAAGTATTTTGAGATGACAACCAAATTACCTCCTAAACTTCAACAGGAGGAAAGGCAGTAGTTTGACTTTGAGCTTCCTGCTTTCAAGGACCTTTTCCTAGGACTGATACAAGCCACTTCCAGACTTCAATGAGAACAAGGCCAGGACTGCTTATCCTCCCTGCTCACCCCACCAGAACTTCACGCTTTCCCACATGCTCAGCTCATCCCAACCTGCTACGGCGGCTTTTCCAGCAGCTTTTATTTATCTCCAGTGCATGACCCATGCCCTTCCTTTCCCTGATGCCCAGGCTCGCGCCGGGGTGTCTCAGGTCAGACCAGCATGCTGTGCACCCTGAAGCAATCCAGCATTTGCCCTTTCATCGAGCTTTGCAGGAACCAGCTNGGCAAGCCACAGCCTCCAAGGACACCAGCAGAAAATGGAGGCAGGAGACATAAACCCAGCACAAGGAAATAAGCGATCCCGTCGCTGGTCCCAGCCTTCAGCCTGACGAGTGCACAAACACTGCCAGCGCTCAGACTCCCGCTTTAAAGGTTAAAACAACACCCTGGCTTTCCACGCGTGTGCTCCATCGTTACTTCCAGCTCAGCCCAACGCAAAGCCGGGAGAGGTGCCCCGTTCCCAAACCTGCCACAGCACACAGCGTTCCAAACCCCTCCCAGCTGGCCCCAGCCTAACCTCCAGCTGCCAGCACTGGGGACGACGAGGCAGCGATGAGCCCTGGCGGTGAGAGATGGGGGTCCCCACCCCCAAGAGACGCCCCCAGTCCTGCCAGCTCCCCCCATTTGGGGCAGCCCGAGCGCCGGGTGCTGCCCCTTAGCACCAGTGCTCCCAATGCCGGCGCAGGAAGGCTGCAGGGTGCCCGCGGCTCCGGGCGGCAGGAGGGCGGCTCCCGCCAGCCCGGGGCCTTCCGTGATCCGCCGGACTCTGCCCTCTGTGCACCGGGACACCGCCGGCGCGTCGCCGGGGCGAGCCCCCCGCGGCACCGAGCGGTTCCAGCACGACGCTGT
>VYXC01000528.1:16836-37168 GCA_013397175.1 Platysteira castanea
CCTCCCACCCCCCGCCGTACCGCAAGGCGAGGCCGATGTGCCGCAGGACGTCGCGGAGCGGCACGTCCCCGGCGCCGTAGGGCTGCCGCAGCTCCTCGAAGCTGTGTGCCAGGCAGACGCGCCAGCCGTCCGCCGCCACGCCGCGGCCCCGCGCTGCCCCCTCGTAGCGCCGCATCAGCGGCCCCTCCGCCGCCTCCGCCGCCGCCATCACCGCCCCNGGACCCGCCCCGCCGCCGGTCCCCGGGGGCGCCCGGCCGAGCGCGGCCGAACGCCGCCGAGCAGATTCCGAGAGTAGCCGAGCGCTGAGCGAGCGCTGCTGAGGGGCGTGCGAGACTTGCCGAGCGCTGCCCGGTAGTTGCCGGGAGCTGCCCGCGAGCCGACCGAGCCTTGCCGAATTCTGCCCGAGTGTTGCCGAGCGTTCCCGAGCGTTCCCGAGTGTTGCCGAGCGTTCCCGAGCGCTGCCCGAGCCTTGCCGAACTCTGTCCGAACGGTCACGAGCGCTGCCCGAGCCGTACCGAACTCTGCCCGAGCGGTGCCGAACTCTGCCCGAGCACTGCCGATCCCCGCCGAGCGGCTGAGGGGAGCCGGGCCTGTTGCGGTGCCGGACGGCGAGCGCGGCCTGTGCGGGTGGTGAGTCCGCCTGAGGCGGGAGCTGCGGAAGGTTTGCGACACTGTGTCCCTGATCCCTCGGGTAGAGCTATCCGTGTGCATGTCTGCGGTAGGGACCGCAGGGTTGGGGGCGTCAGAGCTGTTCTTTCTCACCCTCGCGGTGTGTCCTGACCCCCCCTTACCTGTATGGACCTGGGGGAAGGATGTATGTGCATGTAAGGACAGGGCTGTGCGTGTTTCCCCCCACACACCTCCTGTGTGTGTATGTGTCTGTGTCCCCATTCCCCCTCAGTTACATTGCCGAGCCCTCTTCCCGTATCACCGTAACAGCACAAGGGGGAATGGCTTTAAACTGAACGAGACTACATTTAGATTAAATATTAAGAAGAAATTCTTTACTGTGAGGGTGGCGAGGCACTGGCACAGGTTGCCCGGAGAAGTTGTGGTTGCTTCATCCCTGGAAATGTTCAGTGCCAGGCTGGATGGGGCCCTGAGCAGTCTCGTCTGGTGGGAGGTGTCCCTGCCCATGGCAGGGGAGTTGAAACAAGATGATCTTTAAGGACTCTTCCACCCCAAACCGTTCGGTGGTTCATTGAATCTATGATTCTGTGATAACATGCACGTGGTTGGCTTTTTCTGGCAGGTCTGCAGCAGGACTGTCCAAGCCATGATCGAGGTGTTGGCCAAGCTGGGCCGTGGGCCCGTGTTCCTGGCAGGGGAGGTACTGGAGTGTGTGATCACCTTCACCAACCCATTATCGGCCTCATCGACCTCTGCCAGCAGGTACAGGGCTTGTGCCAGTCCATGCACAGAGTCTACAAATGTTGGAACTGCCTGGGTCCCTCCAGAGGGAATGCCCCACCCTCTCTCCCCTCTCCCTCTGGAGCAGTAGTCATGGCTGCCTTGTGGGGCAATGGTGCCAGCTCAGCGCCCTGTGACTTCCCTACTTGAGGCACTCCCTTAAGGGGGCCTTGCACCATCTCAGTTTTGGGGGCGAAGCTGAGGTAATTACACTGGTTTTGTGCCCCCAAGAAGTACACAAGGAAAGAGGTATGCAGTTAGAGATTCTCTGTGCCTCAGGTGAGCCCCCAGTGACAGTGACTGGCAGAAAATGAAGCCCAACTGGCTGTCAAAGTGGGATATCTGGTCACACCAGGGTGACAGTCCCACAGAGCAACATCCAGGCAACGTCACAATTTTGTGCATTTGTGGAAGGAGCTCTCTTCTGTCCAGCAGTGCTGGATAGATAATGTGATCCCTGCCTCCAGAGATGGCAGACAAAGGGACGAGTACTGCCAGGGGTCAAGCCTTTGAGCACTGCATCTCCCCTTATCAGTGCTGAGGAAATGTGAGAAGATGGGAGCTTCCCATATTGGCTCACAGGGGGTGACTCCGTGTCACAAGTAATCACCCAAAGCCTTCATGTCTGCTGAATGTGTCGCCTTGTCTGATTGTTTAGGGAGTGGAGAGTGCTTTCTCATCTTGAGCCCTTCCCGAGAAGTGTCTGTTTCCAGCCCTGTCAGGTTCAGCATGTTTTCATCACCAGTATGATATTCACACATGATTGTTTTGGTGGACCCACTCACAGTGCCTGCAGTCTCAGCTGCAGAGGGCCTCTGTATTTATTGCCTTTCCTTAACTTTCCATCTTTTCTTCCTGTTGCCTCTTGCCTGCTGTGTTCAGGTTTCAAATTCAGCTGTGGCATAAGCATCCAGCTTCCTAGAGTTTTGTCCTGTGTGATGACAAGAGCAGTTATGCCTGCTTCTGAAACATGTGGAACTGCAAGGGTACCAGGTGGCATGGTTTGGAGGGTTTGCAGTGCATTTATGAGAGCGTCATTTGGGAACTTCAAGGGTCTTGTGGTCAGCAGAAGACTCCCTCTTGGAAAAGAAAAGTTTTTAAAATAATAAGAAAAACCCCGGGTGATCAGTCTGATGAAACCTGGCTAAGTCATATGAGTGGCAACAGCAAATAGATTGGTGGTTTGGAAAATGAAGACATGGGTTGCGTAAAGGCAGGGGCCAGATCAAAGCACAGTGACTGCAACGGGCAGATAGACCTGTCAGAGACTGGACGGTTTGTGGGCTGACAGGTGGAGGGACAGAGAGGCCACATTTTGAGCACAGGGGCAGTACTGAAAGAAAGGCAGGAAATTAATTTGATGGTGAAGTACAAGAAACAAATCTCTTCTACCCAGAGCCTGCAGGGAGTGTGTCCCGTGTAGGCTACAGGAGCTGTGGGGGAAGGTGAGACTGGAGGGAAGTGACCTCAGCACCAGTGCAGGATCCTCCACTGCTGAACAAGCACCAGCTGAACAAGCCGGCTCTGCTGGCAGGAAGAGACATGCAAATTTTGTTTGGACATCTGGCTAGAAAAAATGAAAACAATCCAGTGGCATATTCTAGAGCAATATTGAAAAAGAAAGAAAAAAATACTCAAAATACGGTGTTTGAAGGTACTGTAATCACTCTAAGCTTATATAAAATTAGCAGGTATTGCCTCAAGCAAGAGCAGTTTTCTGTTTCCAAACAGCAGATACCTTATAACAAAAAAACATATGGCAGCCCCGATGGAAGAACCGTAGTACTTTCAAAAATGCGGAGTTACAACTGTAGGGCTCGAAGCAACTGGGTATAGTAACTGAGGTGTGTTTGGGTACGGGCAGCCAGCACATGCAAAAGATGAAATAGTGCATCATTAGTCAGCTGACAGAAATGCAGCACACCTTTTTCCCTGGTTCATCTAGGCCTTTAACTGCTCTGATGTGTCACATGGAGGGACATCCATGTGCCACAAAAAAATCCCTCTGCCACCTAAAGCTCTGGTGTTAGTGCTTACTAATCAGATCACGATGTTAGAAAACACCAGAGGAACTATTCAGTGGCTAAACTATAGAGACTGCTATTGAAATAGAGGAGTGATTTGGAAACTGAAAGGTGTCAGTAGTACCATGGGAAGTGCCCTGTAGAATGGCAGAGTCCAAAACATGAGACTGTTTTTTGTGCTGGATGCGTGGCCCTGCATTAATTCCTGTGGCTGTACAGAGAAGGGTCAGAATGACACCTTTGCCTCCCCTAGTGCCGTCAGCAAACCCCTTGCATAAGGAGAAGTAAATAGGTCCTAATGAAAGACCCAGAAGCATCTTCTTTGGTCTGGCACAAACAGCAGCGGATGTTGTTGATAGGGATGGTGCTGTGGGGACGGAGGAAGCGTGTCTGTGCCTACCTGCCCCAAGGAGTGTTGAGCTTGGGGCATCTCTGTGCTGTGGGCAGGGGCAGCAGGTTGCAGGAATTCGTTGCTTTAGAATTTGCCCACTCCCCTAATGGTTGTGTTGTTACCTGAGTGCTGCTCTGTTTGTAACCATTGGATTGGGATTTGGCTCGTCATGACTGAGAGTCCTCTGCCAGGGCCCACATGCAGCCGCTTGAGGTGTTCTTTCAAGCATGCAGTGAGTGGCCAGTCCCAAGCTGTGGATGATGAGAGAGATGAACAAATGAGTAAGGCTTTGGACTGGATATTGGAACACTTGATCTCAGCATGTTTGCTGAAAGATCCCTGTGAAGTTTTGCACAGGCCTTCTTGTCCCCCTGGAGTGGGACAGGGACTGCTGACCTCTGCTGCCTATTGTCTTCTGCCATGAGTGTGCAGCAGGTTTCTTGGGGCAGATGTGTTTTCTGATGCCATGTCAGTGCTGTCCCTATGCTGTTGAGGCTCAGGCTGCAGCTGTTGATGCTTAGAGTCCTTGGGCCGCAGAGCCAGGCCTTGGGTGAAGCTGCTGTCAGCAGCTAGGATGGAAGTGGCTTTGACTCCAGCAGCCCAGTGTGAACTTAGTCCCAAGGCTTGTATGGAGGGGGACTGTGAGAGTGGTTTCACTGACAGTGAAGCAAGGCGTTCTTCCTTCCAGACAAGCAGTCCTGTGTGGAGCTGAGCACAGGGTTGCTTTTCTCCCAATTCCTGCCTGCTGTAATTCAGGTTTAAAGCACAGATATGAGTGTTGCTCTTTGCTTTCAGTGAAATGCTGGCGTGGGCCAGTGCCCAGATCCACTGCCAGTTTCATGCCAGCGAGAGCCGGGTGGCACTCCCTCCCTCTGATGGCACCAAGCACGATGTGCAGGCAGAGAATGAGACTGTCTTTGTCCCCAACAGAGGTGAGTGCCACTCCTGCCTGTCACCCGGGTAGGGACTCTGAGAGCACAGTGGGCAGGAGTCAAGCAGAACATAATGTGTTTGTCTTGATGTGCATAGAAGTAAGTGGGAAGTCTGTGTTGCTTTCCTTGTGTCATTCCCTGGTGATGGATGTTGTGGGACCTTGTTAATACTGAAATCACAGTGACACTAGCTTGGATTGAAACACAACAGTTATTTGTCCAGCTGCGGTGGGAATGTCTAATGATATAACCAGGGGAAGAGATGTTTCCTCCTTGGCTCTCTTGTCCCTGTTCCTCCCCATAAGTTTAAAGCTTGATTGACCTGGACACAGCCTGAGGCTGGGAAGCATTCACATGTTTCTTGTTCTCTTCCAGGAGAGCGGGGTCAGTGTATCCTGTCCACACCACCAAAGATTCTCTTCTGTGACTTGCGACTGGATCCTGGGGAGTCAAAGTCCTGTGAGTCCTGTCTTCTCTTCCCCTGCTCACAGAGCTTGTCTCTGGGGAGCTCCGCTTTCAAAACTGGCTCTGCAGACCTGAGTGCTGCGAAAGTGAGACCTTGGTGCTTGCGAAAGGCAAGGTGCTTTGTTGGGAGCGTGAATGCTGAGAAGTTCAGACTCTGTTCTCTGCTGCATTAGACCTGTGTACTGCAACATTTCCCTTAGTCCTGCCCCTGGCCTGTGACCTTTGCTGCAGATCCACTGTGTAGCTGCAAGGCATAAAACTTTTGAAATACCTGGTTGCAGCAGAAGGAATGGCTACACACACCTGCATTTCCTCGCCTTTACTTCTTCAGTCACACTGGAGTATTCTCGGAACTTAGACTGGTGTCCTCCAGAGGTTTGTGCTTCCTCTTCAGGTTGTGGCTGCCCTGGAGATAATAGTCTTCTAGATGTTCTAGTTTCCCTGCTGTGAAAGTGAGGACTCCTCATCTCTGCTCAAAGCTCTCCATGTCTGAGTAGATAGCTGGAAACAGCTGAGTATGCACTGTTGTTTGTTGGTGGCTGTGTGGCCCAGCCTGTTCAGGTTATGTCGGATCTCCTCTGCGTTCCAGTGGCCTGTGATCTAGCAGCAGTGATGTTAGGCCTTGCAGGCTGTGCATGGAGAGCTCTGTTAGGTTGTCCCAGGGATCCGCTGGGAATGGTTGATGGAGACCTCTTATGCTGCAGAGCACAGGGAGTGGAGACACAGTGCCTATGCTGGGGCAGGCTCTGCTGGATCACTGAGCTCTCCAGAGCTGAGAGCAGAGCTGCAAGTGAGACCAAGCAGCCGCAGGGTTGTGACATGCTGGTTTTGAAGCTGGTGTCTCCTGCCTTTCTGGCCTTGGAGGGGCCTGACTGCAGGGAAAGGTGGATCTGATGAAACCAGGCTGGCTTGGCTTAGTGGTTAGTGGGGTGAGGCAGTGCCATCTTGGGGCTGTGCCCCTAAACTGCAGAGCCTGTTGTCTGAAGATATTTGGTTATTCACTTATTACTCTACAGCAGCATGTTGGGGAAAGGAGCTGGCCATGCCAGCAGGAAGGAGGAGGAGGCAGAAATCTCAGCTGGCCTGAGGCTCACCTGGATTCTCCAGTGTTCCTTGCTGCTTGCAGGCTTGGGGCTGGAGCATCCATTCCCTAGGAGCAGAGGGAAGTCCCTTGTCCTGGCACATCTTAGGCAGGTTGGGCAGTTTCTGGGACAGCAGATCAGTGACGACAGCGCATGTTGCAGGTGGCTGGGGTGGATTGAGGGATTGACTGTGCACTGGCTTAACAGGCAGAAGCCGTTCAGACCCCAGCTAAGCTAGGGATTGTCTGTCCTTCCCAATAACGTTGTCATGTGTGTGTGTCCTCTCTGCCTCTGGGTGGCACTGGCACAAGCAGCCTGCATCTGCTTGGTGCTTGGATGCAGCTCCTCAGGGAGGACACAAACTCTTGTATTCCTTGAGGTTCCTCCTTGGCTGTACATTACAGCCTTTCCCTTTGGCTGTGTGATGCACCTGTCTGTTTCAGGTATCACATGTGATGTGGTTGCATGTGGCACTGGTTTTTTAGCACTGAAATCCCCATATCACAGCCCTGGCCTTGTTCACTGCCAGGCTGCTCACACCGATCCCATCAGCCTGTGGTGCTGCTGCTCTCACACGAGACTGCAGCTGGCACACTTGCAGATCATTCCTGGGGTCTCCTGCCAGCTCCGTGGAGGGAGAGTTAAGGCTGTGTGGGTGTGTATCTTAATTCTTCATTTCCTGTTTTTCAGAAGTTTAGAGTTTTGCTACGCAGTTTGGGAAGGGGAAAAGACACCAATCCAGAAACCCCAAGAAATCTTAATTCTGCTTCAGCAATATACTATTAAACTTTATTATTACTAAACTGCAGCCAGAGCTGGCACATACAGCTGATGTTGTGTCAGACTGTCTCTTGATAAAAGGACTTGTTTTCATTTGCTGACCAACTTATTCCCCAATACCTTACTCTTGTTATGGTGCCTATATGTTGAAGTTGACTCATCTCCCAGCCATCTGACACATGGCCTAGGCTGAGCTCTTAAATTTGTCATCATGAAACATTTTCCCAAGTGCTCAAATAATTTCTGTGGCTGTTTTTGCCTCTACTCTGTTTTTGTAATACCTTTAAATATTTGGTAGATCACAGAGAGGGGAGGAAATGGAAGCAGCTTGGACACAGGCCAGAAGCCCAGCCAGAGGGCACAGCGGGTGGGTAAGGAAGGCATCTGTAGCACCAGGAATGTGCTTCCTTCTGGGATATGCACGGAAGCTGGAACTTCCTGAGTCTTGGCATTCCTGTGCCAGGTAGCAAACTGCCCATCCTCCTCTGACAGCGGTGGTCTCTGCTCAGATTGTCCTCATTGGGCATGAAGGTCTTTGTGAGCACTCTTGTTGAGTTTGGTACAGGGATTACAGAAGTCTGCTTCTTTCCTTGGAAATACCTGATTTTCCTCCCTGTCAGGATAGTTCTCTGCTTTATCTGCACCATGGTCCAGAAAGAGAGGCTTGTGTTTTAAGGTGTGACATCCTGTGGACACTACACACTAGCACAGGCTTTTTTCTTCCTTCCAGTCCTGTTATTTTAAATCCAGAAGTTACATTTAAAATGCAACCCTAACTTTTAATCTAAGCCTCAGCTTTCAGTATATGCCAGACGTGGGGAAGGATCTGTGGTTTCAGAGCAGGATGCTGCCTTTCCTCTGGCAGGGTGTATCTGTGTTACGGTGGGCAAGCCAGAGAGGTGGAGACTTTCCACAGTTCGCTGTTTGTGTCTTTCTTGTTATACAGTGTGTGGTTTGGGAAAGCTGCAGAAGCGTTCACACTGCGTCAAGAGGCATTGGGGTTTGTGTGGTGGCCAAGGGGCTCTAGGAGGGCTGAATGTGGTGTTAGCCAGGCCCCGGTATCTCAGAGCCCTCAGAGTCAGAGGCTATGTGGTCCAAGTCATCAGCCTGTCACGGGGGACACATCACAGGTTGTTGTGAAGATCTCAGAATTGTTTCTTGATTATTTAGATGCTGTCCTTCAAAGAAAAACACAGGAAGAAACTAACTTGTTGCTGAGTTTGAGGGGTTGTGTAAAGCAAATACCAAAAGAGGCGTGAGGTACTGATCAGCACCCGCATGGGGCAGGGCCTGGAGAAGGCTGCGCTGTGAGAGTGGTGGGCAAAGGAGTGCACAGAGGCAAATTTGGGTTGAACTCGTGATGAGTAAGTTTAGCTCTCATGTGTTTGTGTTCCTGGATTTTACATCTTTCACATTCTTTGGAAACAGAGCTTGTGTGTGTGGTTGTATGTGCTGGAAGCAATGTTTGGATGATGGTGCATGTGATGTAGGGACCAGTGTGCCTGGTGCAGAGGAGCTGGGTTGTGCTTGGCCTCTGGAGGAAAGAGGAGACAGCGGGAAGCACCAGGCACTGTCCCTAGCTCAGTGCTGCTGGTCCTAACACTTGGTGCAGGGAACCTGCACACCATAGCTACAGGAGCTTCCTTTTGGCCTCAGAAAGCAAATTTTCTGCACCCCTTGCAGATTCATACTGTGAGACACTGCCTGTCGATGGCCCCCCCTCTTTCCGGGGACAGTCTGTCAAGTACGTGTACAAGCTGACCATTGGCTGCCAGCGCGTCAACTCACCCATCAAGCTCCTGCGCGTGCCCTTCCGTGTCCTCGTGCTGCACGGTAAGGCCATGCACTGCCCTCCCTGCACACACAGGCCAGGCTGCACCCTGCCCTGCTGATACTCTCACCTTCTTCCCAGGGCTCAAGGACTACCAGTTCCCACAGGATGAGGCTGTCGCACCCTCAAACCCCTTCCTGGAGGAGGAGGAAGGCTTGAAGAAAGACTCTCGCCTGGCGGACCTAGCGACAGAACTGCTCATGGTGGCCACCTCCCGACGCAGCCTGCGTAGGTCATATTCCCTGCTCGAACCTGCTGTCCTTCCTAAGAAGCTGGGCATGTAGAACATCTCAGGGCCAGATGCAAAAAAATCTGTCGCTAACAGAGCAAAGTTCTGACTGTGGCTGTGGAGCAGCTCTGTCAGCCTGCTTGGGTCAGGGCCTCCTAGCTAGTCTGAGGTTGTTCCTCCTTCAGCCAGAGAGACCCTCTGCCCAGCATATCACAGCCAGTGTGGGGTGTGCTCTTGCCCACAGCTGACATTTCCCAAAGGGAATACCACCTCTAGGGACTGCCCTTCACGCCCAAATAAGAGGCATGTGGTCGTGTCATTAACCCAGAGGACTGCACAGAGCAGAGCCTTGTCCTGCCACAACCCTTACCCCTCTTCTCGCTCCACAGACCTATACAACATCAGCAACACCCGTGGGAAGGTTGGAACATTCTGCATCTTTAAGACTGTGTATAAGATTGGAGAGGATGTCATTGGGACCTTCAACTTCTCAGAAGGAGACATCCCATGTCTGCAGGTAATTATTGTCTCTGGGTTAATGGCGGGGAGGCAGGGTTTTAGGGTGAGGGTGAGGGAGAAGGAGAGGGAAAAGGGATTGGGGTGGCACTGGGCTGTGCGGGTTTCTAGTGGGACCCAGCTGGGGTCTCCTTGGAGTGTGAGGTGGACGATGGTCCAGTCCTGAGCTCATTTGGGAAATGGAGCCCCCAGGCTTTTCATGAAGTGTGTATGAGGTTGTGAGAGCAAGCACCCTGCCAATCACCCCACAGTTCTCGGTGAGCCTACAGACGGAGGAGAGCATCCAGGAGGAGTTCCAGCGCCGGCGGGGGCAGCCCGTCTCCTTCACTGTGCACGCCCGCCATCAGGAGTCCTGCCTGCACACGGCACAGAGCAGCTTCAGCCTGCCCATCCCGCTCAGCTCGACCCCAGGATTCACCACCAACATCGGTCAGTACCCACCAGGGAAGGGACCCAGCCCTGCTTGTCTCTGCAGGAGGACTGTGATGTCCCCAGCCCTGCCCTTACTCAGCAGAGACGTGTCCCTTGGGAGGGAGTTGGCCTATGTGAGTGGGGTCATTTGCTGTCCCCTTGCTAGGACAGACTGCTGAGACAGCTGCTGTCCATGGCCCTTGTGGTGTTACCTGCTGACCACTCTCTTGCCCACAGTGTCCCTGAAGTGGAGGCTGCACTTTGAGTTTGTGACCTCTGGGGAGTCGGCAGGGACTTGCTTGGTTCGTGGTAGCCAGTCGGAGGCTGTCACCTGGTCTGGGGTGGAGCAGATGGAAGTGGACACCTTCAGCTGGGACTTGCCCATCAAAGTTCTTCCCACCAACCCCATCCTGGCTTCCTACGTGTCTCAGTTCTCCAGCACTAACTCCATCACCATCTGAAGTAGGAAGAGGTTGTTGGCCTGCAGAGCTGCAAGCATGTGCCACCAGTAGGAATGGCAGGCAGGACTGTCACCAGTATGCTGTGGTGCGTGTATCCCAGTGTCCCCTTGGATTTGTCCGTGATGCCCAGCTGGGCACCGAGCAAGTCTGTCCTGTCCATGAGTGGAAGAACACTGCTTGATGCAGTGTCTTGTGCTGCAGCCCCCAGCTGGAGCTGGAGCTGGACCCTTCCTGCCTGGGTGAAAGTGCAAGTCCCAGCACTCAGCAAAAAAAGAAATCTGCCTTCCCAGGGAACTGCTGATGTGCCTTTATCCCATGTGGGGCTTCCAAGAAGGAAAGGCCCAGCCCAGGGAGGGGAGAGGGGAGCTCTTCCAGTGAAGCTTCATACCACCCTTGGGTGAAGGTGGTGCCCCTACAGAGACCCTACAAGTAGAGGTCTGGCATCCAGGTGAAGTACAGTGGCCACCTGGGCTAGGTGGGAGCCTGCTCTCCTGCCCCGGCAAGTGTCCTGCTTCTTGGAGAGTTGTCCCACACACACAGTCCAGTGCCCCAGCCACCCCCACCTGGAGGAGGCAGGTCCTGGCTAGCCTGCCCTGTGCTGCTGGCATGTGCTGGTGACCTGGATGCAGGCCTATGCTGTGTCAGTATGATCGTGATGATTCAGAACTGAGCAGCACTGAGCCCCTGGGCTGTTGTTTGCCTGGGCTCCTGGGTGTGAAGGCATCCTGCTGGTCTTTGGATCTTTGGGGGGCTGTAGGGAATGCATGCTGTGCATCGAGGAGCTGGCATGCAGATCTCCCTGCTCAACACCCAGCTCCCCATTTTTACTAAGCCTTCCCAATGAGCTTTCCTCTTTGCATGGAAATGTAATAAACATCTGAATGTGCAAAACTAGGCCTTCCCAAGAGTCTTATTCCTACACTGTTCCCGGTGGTGGACACATCCCACCTTCCACAGCAGTCACAGGCTGGAGACCTCCTCTTTGTTCAGTATCTTTATTGCAAGAACAGAAACATCTACACAAGGCTCTGCACAACACAGGCATGGCACCAGCTGGGGCAGCTACCAGGGTGGTTGCCTCCACCCTGGTACTTGAATTGCTTCTGCTTCCTGAGCCCTCCTCACCCTGTTTTCTTGCTAGTGGGGATGGGGTCTACCCCCGGGGACACCCTGTTCTGCCACCCAACCAGGGCTGGCTCTGTTGCAGTGTTGCCCAGGGCTGGCTTACAGTGCCAGGGACCCCAGGAGCTTTAGGAGCAGGGGCGTTAGTGGTTCCAGAGGTGGGTTGTGCCCCTCGCGCTCCAGGAGCAGAGAAGGGGCTGGACAGGGTGTGGGGATCCTGCACGAGGGGCCATGGTGACCCCAGCGAGCTCCCCACGGCTGCTGTGAAGAGGACTAGAGGTCTAGGAGGAAGTAGGGAGCTGCTTCACTTGGGGCTGGATATGGGAATGCAGGACTGCCATAGAGCAGGCTGATTTAGTTTCATAGCCCTTTTTTTTTAGTCACTGAAGGATTTCTGCCCACCTGGGAGGAGATCCTGTAGAATCTGCATTTCCACGGTGTGCAGAACATCTCACAGGGAGGATGGCCTGGTTCAGGAAGCTGGAGGCAGAAGCAAAGCTTGGTACCATGGTGAGTGGATAGTGGTTTCCCTCGAGGGTGCCGGCGGTGATGCCTCTACAGGGTGGGTGGGGCAGGTCTGGAGCATGCGGGCGGAGTGCTCTGGAGGAGGGAGGGCGGCGCCGAGGGGCGCGGGTGCTGCCGAGCTGCTCTATCTGCTCAGCCCCGCATCCAGCACCTTGTTCACCAGCGGCTCGGGGGTGCCGGTCGAGCCCCACTCGTGCTCCACGCTCTTCACGCACGGCAGGCTGGGGTTGGCCTTCTGCACTACCGAGATCTGGCAGGTCTGTGAGTCGTAGTGGGCCTCGCACCAGTCAGGGAAGTCGATGGGGTGCTGGGTGCTGTGGGAGAGGACAAGGTGCTGTCAGCCCTCCCTGATTTGTGCCGGCCGGCTGCTGACTGGGCTGGGTGGCTTCCTGCTGCCAGCCCCCTGCACAGGATGTCTCCCAGACCAGCTCAGGCAGGCTGAGACACGGCCCCTGGCACATCTGGATGTGTTGCTGTGCCGAGACACCCTTTCCAACTGCACTGCTGCCCCAACTCACCCCACCACCCTCAATGCCATGGTGAGGTCCTGCCCACCTCTGCCTCTTGTTCCACAGGGTCTGGTGCCCCACAGCCCTCCCAGGGCTCTGGTATCTGCTGCATTTGCAGCCACCAGACATCCCCTGCTGCAGGTGCAGGTAAGAATTGATAGCCCACCCCAGCACCCCTTGGCCCCTCACTCACGTCTCGCAGCAGCCCACGCCAATGGGGTGCAGGCAGGTGCAGAGCAGGCAGTTGGTGCTCAGCCACGATTCCCCAAGGGAGAACTGCTTCCCTTCATATTCACAGGGAGCTGCAAAGGAAAAGTGGTGATGGGAACACATGGGCCTGTGCTGAGGGCGAGTGGAAGCGTCCTTGAGGCCCCTGTGCTCCGAAAGAGGGGACAGAGGTGTCATCATTACCTCCCACCCACCTTAGGGCACGGAAGATATGTGGTGGTATGTCCACCATCCTGCAGGTATGGAATGCCGTGTCATCTGCCATAGGTGATGTACCCATCCATCCTCTCCTGACCATGCCTTATGGCTCTCCCCACTACCCCATGGATCTAGAGCAAGAGGCAAGTGTCTCTTGCTTCCCTGGAGAGGGCAAATCCAGTGCCCCTTAGGGTCTGGGCATTTCTGCAGCCCTGGGAGGAGGCAGCAGAGAGATGACAAGCTTCCCTCCTCCCTTTGCTGCTAGTCCTGCACACTCAGCTCCAGGCGGGCTCCTGCCAGGAGCCTTCATGGCCCAGAAAGCTGTTTCTCAGCCAGAACCCTGGGGAGCTGTTCTGTGGTTTATAGACTGCTCCTTCCACTCACCACTGGCCCATGATCCCACTCCTGAGCTCAGCACAGTCCCTTCCACACTTTGCAGCCATAGCACAGAGCCCTGCCATGCTGGGAAAGCTGAGGCCTCCTCTTCCCATCAGCCTCTTCCCATCTCACCTCCCTGCTTACCTTTAGCCTGGAAGTAGCATTTGGCCTGGGAGCCCGGCAGCTGGAGGAGGAGGGAAAGAAGCAGGCAAATCCTGCCCCAAGAACACCCCATCTTCTGTGCTTGCATGGCCATGGTTGGTGTTGAGCTGGACTTGTTCGCTTTGCTTCTCTATTGCCTTTGCTCCTTTCCCTTCTCTTTCTCTTTCTCTCTCTCTGCCTTTTTAATGCTCTTCCCCTGATCCCAACGAGAGATATTTATAAAGTTCAGCTTTACGACCCTGGCCACCAGCTGTGCCCCACTGGAAAAGTTGTAAAACTCATTTCCTGATTTGAAAGGCATGAAAACAAGAGGTAGGATCAAGATTTTTAACAAGCTGTGAAAAGCTGATTCATGCCCTCCAGAAATTTCTCCAATTGGAAGCCCCTGTGGGTGCAAGGCTCCACAGTGAGGGGAGATCCAAAGGTCCCCAGCGGCGTTGCCCTCGGCAGCGTGGTGAGCACGTAAGCAGCAAGCACGGGAGACCCTGGCTCCTAACCAGGAGAGCTCCAGGCTCCTCTCTGGTTGTGCTGAGCCATCACTGCTCCTTCACAGCAAGCCAAGGTTTTGGAAGTATCCTATCTCGCAGTGCTCAGAGCAGCACAAGCACCCTGCTAGCAAACCGTGTGGGATGGAAATGGCACCATCCTCATTTGCACCCAGCTCCTGGGTACCACATCATGGCACTTCTGCCCCAGCCTGGGCTGCAGCCGTGCCAGGTTTGTGGCCATGCATGGGCTGGAGGGGACAGCTCATTTAGAATCACAGAATAATAGAACACAGAATATGCTGAGTTGGAAGAGGCCCATCAGGATTGTCATGTCCAGCTCCTGGCCCTGCGCAGGACACCCCAAGAATCCCAGCATGTGCCTGAGGGTGTTGTCCAAACACTTACTGAGCTCTGACAGATTTGGTGCTGTGACCAGAGCAGACAGTACGGCAACTGCCACTGATGCAGAGCAGGAGAGAGACCCAGGGCTCATCTGAGCAGTGCCCATGAAAGGGGGCTGTACCTGTGCACCTGGAGCACCCACGAGGTACTGGAGCTGAGCATCTTCTTTTAGAGGCTGGAGACCAGCCCGAGCAGAAGCAGGAAAGAGGAGGGATAAAATCAGGAGGCAAAAGTGCTTTTGGGCAACAAGTGACCTGAGACATAAACGAGACACCTGGCTGGAAGCAAGGACCCGTGGGAAGATGCCACACCACCCAGGGATGTGCCCATGAACCTCACAGACCCTCACCCAGAGGGGTTGCCTCTGTGTAGAAGTGATAAGGCTGTTATCAGCTGGCACAGTGAGGGGATGTGCAAGAGGGAGGAGGTCAGAGCGCTGGGAGCCACATGGCCCTGGAGAGCTACAAGCAAAGGGCTGACTTGCCAAAAGAAATTCGCAGCCCTCATCAGAGGTGCTGCCAGCAGCAGGAAACAGGGCTCTGGGGATGGTCCAGCCAGGGGCTTGGCCAGTGCAGGACCATGCCAGCAGTGAGGCAGCATTGGTAGCAGTAGCATATGTGGGTCATCTGCCCCTGCATTAAGCTCCCTGCTTTCTGAGAGTTTGGGATAAATTTACACCTTGACGCGTGAGGCTTAATATCCCTTCCAGAATTTGTATTGGCATTCACTCTTATAGCTGGATATTTTTCTTATCCCCATAAGTGCCCAATCCCTCATTGAATCCTACTAAATTTTGGCCTGAGCATTTTCCTGTGGCAGTCTAATTAAGCACAGAGTGAGAAAAAAAACCTGCTTCCTTTTATCCGCTTTGGATTCACCACCTTCAGATCTGAAGGTGCAGTCCCTTCCCTTTGGTGCTCTGGGCCCCTTCACCATCCCATTGCATCCCTGTCCTGCAACTTGTGCTCTCACTGCTGAGGGAGAAGCCCTGGCTTTGCATCCCTTCTTCCCCTTAGAGAAGTACACCAGCCCTCTTGTATTGCCACGGATGGTGCTGTGTCCCTTAGTGGGGTGGCTGGATGGCAAGGGATCTGTTGGGAAAGATTGATAATAAATCAGGGAAATGCTGGGCACCCCCTGCTGACCAGGGGGCCGTGAACTGGGATGGTGGAGTGTATCAGTGACAAATGGAACTTGCCTTTGGTGCACAGTTGTTACTATATAAGGAGGATAAAAGCGTTCGTCGTCAGAGCAGTTAATTAATATTCCTATTGTGTGTTTGGAAAAAGAAGTCTGGCACGCTAGTAGCTGCAATGAAATAATCCATCATTGTTTCATCAACAAGAATAGCAAATGTTAAAAAAAAGAATTGGTGGGTCTCACTCAGAGACCCACAGGATTTGGACAGGCTTCCAGAAGAGTGCTCAAAACCAGGGGTGAGAGCATCTCTTGGCTGTGTGGAAGCGCATTGCCCCTGCTCCGTCAGGGACATGGAGAGGCATTCTCAGGATTTCTGTAGCCATTATGGTTTATTAAATAGAGGGTTAAAGCTACGAGACCATTCATGGCCACTGGGTTTTTCATCAAAGTGCTTTGCTGGGAAAATGCAGAGAAAAAGAGGAAAGAGTGTCAGGACACTTCTTGGCACATTGCAGAGGGCCCCGGGCAGTGGAGCAATGTCCACACTGTGGCTCTGCATTAGGGGAGGGGCTGTTGGTCCCCCATAGCCTGTTCATCCTGCTATTCCCCCTCCTGACCACTTTCCCCCCGCTTTTGCATTCCTGGGCAGCCAGCTGGCCCCAGCACACACATGCCCGTGGGCGATCCAGGGCATTTTGGTCCAGGTCGTACAGGAGGGGGTTTGTAATCTGCAAAGCAGTACCTGGAATTGGACTTGGTGCTTCAGAGCTTCTGCTTGGGTTCTTGAGGGTGCTCTGGTGGGAGGAACTGACACCCTCTCCTGCTGTGCCAGCCTGGAGGAGGTTTTGCCACAGAGACTGAAAGAAGGCAGCTGCTTTTGGTCTCACATCTGGGACAACAACTGAGACCCAGGGAAGAACTGCAGAAAGGATAAAGGGGCTGGAAGGAGTGCCTCTCTGGAAGTTCAGTCACTCTGATTTACCAGGCAGAGCCCAATGGCAGGGACCACTGCCTGTCTGCGCGTGCCAATGAGGAGCAATCACCAACTCTGAGTATCCCAGGATCCCGCAGAAGGTCACATCCATGTCTCAGCATCCTCCCAGCAGGACCCAGCTCTCCTGCCTGGCCTGGCTCTCAGATTGTGGCTGTGCCTGAGAAAAGCTGGGTTCTGCACCCCACCAAGGGCACAATGCTGCTGGCCTCCTCTCCCAGCAATCCCTCTGCAGAGCAGCAGAATGCCCAGTGCCAGGGATGGGACCCCATGGATGGGGAGGGACAAGCACCCAAGCTTGTGACAACAAGGTGACAACAGCCCACCCCAGCACTGCAGGAAGCTCAAGGAGGGTAATAAATGATGCTGGACAAGTTGCCATCAGCAGAATCCAGGAGGGTTATAAAACCTGAATCTCCTGAGCCTTCAGCTGGGGCTGCAGCTGCAGAGCAGGAAGCAAACAGGATCCCGGCTGGCATTGTGAAAGCAAACATCATAAATCCGAGGAAGTGCTGTGATTGCTGTTTTAGGCACTGGGGAGCTTGGCTCCTGCTCCCCAAAGGTATTTTATTTTCTCTCTAAACAAAAAAAACCCCAAAAAACAAAAACCAAAAAATCAAAAAGACCCAACAAACCCCCAAAACCCCACAACCCCTATTTATCACTGGACCAAACTGCCTGGGAGCTGCTGTGGACACTCAAGCAGCTCTGGGATGTGGGCACTTCTCCTCGCCCAGCACTTTAAGGATGCTTCAAGCACCAGAGTTCCCAGGGCACCAGGACAGGTGCAGTCAGATGCTGGCTCTGAGAGATGACCACTCCTGAGTGCTCACTGCTCACCATCGTGGCCAGTCGCTGGGGAGAGGTGAGCAGAGGGCTGAGGAAGAGATAGGCAGCCAGGAGCTGGGAAGGGGAACAGGAGGAGACAAAGGGCTAGCCAGGGAATGACAGCGGGCTCACAGCTTCCTTTGTCCCACAGCTGACAAGCCAGGTGGGATAGCTCATGGAGGCTGGAGTACAGGTGGGATCAGACTTAGCCCCACCAGCAAAGAGACTGTTGCTCCATAAAGGGGACAGAGTAGAGAGGACATGAGAAAAACTTGATGTCACCTTACTCTGCAGACTGGCCGCATGCTGGGTGGAGCTTGATGCCAGTGGAGAAGCGAGGGCTGCAAGGCGTGCTGACAATGTCCTGTGTCTGCCATGGGGTGCCTGGCCTCAGCACCCACACCCTGACCCTCCTTGCAGGGGGGAGATGTTCCCACCCCAGGGCTTAGGCACAGTATTTCACAGGGGCTCTACCAGCCTGGCTGGAGGGTGTCTGGGTTCCCTGCCATGGCACAGGACCTGCTGTGGGATGGTATCTGCAGGTCCCCAGTCACAGGATGGGCTCTATGTCCTGGGCAGTCCCACGCTGTGGCTCACTTGGGCTCTCATGCCCTTTGCTCTCTCTCACATGGTGTCATCCTCCCTTGCTCATGCCCATGCTCCATTCCTTGGCACTTTCCCAGGTCGTTTATCCTAGCTGTGGCTGCTCTGTGTCAGGCCAGTTTTTGGCATCAGTGGGTTAACCACGCATTCCTGCTACCCCCAGCCCTGGCAGGGTGCTGGCACCCACCCTGGCTCTCCAGCACCCTGGGTATCCCAGCATGGGTGTGCTGCAGCCCGTGGCTGTGCCCGGGTTCCCCTCGAGGAAACGTGCCGGGAGGTCATGGGGCGTTTAGGAAAACAGGCCTTGGCACTTGCTGGCCATACCAGGAAAATAAAAACATCCGGGCAGGCAGCCGCGTAGTGAGTGCGAGAGGCTGGCACTCCATAAATCCCCTGGAGCAGGTGCTTTGTAGTCGGCACAAGGAAATGAGCATATTATTCAGCTTGGCTTAAACCCCAAAATGTTTCCTGTCCTGTGAGTCAGAAATAACCCTGGGAGATCATTCCTAGGACACGCAGAAGCCGCACCAGCCAAAAAAGTGCCAGGCACTTGTTGGCCTGGACTTGCTGGGGAGGTCAAGGGTCCAGGCACCCTGTTCTGGAGGGGACTTTGCCATGGTGGTGTCATGCTGCCAGCTCTGACCTCAGCATATAAATGGCCTGGGACATGCTGAGGATCCACAGGGGACTCCCAGACTGGTTTTGGGCACCTTGCTTCATTGGGATGCAGGGGCAAGGGAGAGCCCCAGGAGACCCTGAGGCTTTCTGTGTCCTGGGTGGATGCTGCAGATCTCTGGCCTCACTCTGGTATCAGAAAGACAGATCCCCCTGCACGGGGCATTGGCTGTTTATTGGCACCCACAGGGCCACCCTGGGGTGCTTCCCTGCTTTAGGGACACCCTACAGTAAAAGCTGTGGATGGCTGGTGGCTTCATGGTGGAAGAGACTGCCTAGGGGGCCAGGGCCCCACATGCTCAGCCTGGGCATCCCAGGGAGACTGGAGGGGAAAGCACCATAGCAGGTGTCCCTGGCTTTGTACAGGTAGCACCCGCCTGAAGGGGTTCATGGGTGACACTTCCTGTCCTGGTGCCCTACAAGGACCTCCTAGGGTCCCACCCTTGGTCTGGGGCACAGAGAGATGTGGGTTCTAGGGCCTGTCCCCACAGACAAACAGGAAAAACCCCTGCCCTGAACCAGGGAGGTGACACAGGTGGCACATTTATCCCATTTTTCCCTTTAAAGTATTTGGCTTTGCTCTATTTTTTCCATTACTGGCACACAAACTTCAAATCCGAACAAGGAGCCCTTCAGGTTCTCTGGACAGCAGGAGCACAGGAAGGCCTTATGTGAAAAGGTCACCCTGTAGACCTGCACCAGTCCCTGTGTGCTTTGTGTCCACCTGGCCAAAGCCTCTCTGACCTTCTGAAGGTGTTACTCTCCGATTTGGGATAGGGTGGCAACTTGAGCACCGGCAGTAGAGACCCCTGCAGAACCCTGACTCCCACTGGAGTAGAAATGTGAGTCCTCGGTGGCACCTTCTCCATGCCTGCCCTCTTTCCACACAGCCTCCAGCAGGAAGGGGCTGCTCCCCATCCGTGCTGGACGTCCCCAAGACCGAGCGCTGTTTGTGCCCTGGCACAGCAGTGTCTGCATGACTCCTTCACCTGGTCCTGGCAGTGACAGCTGTGCTGTGGGCACTCACTTGTGGTGCCTGCCACGCTCTTTACAGCCGCCTCCTGAGGCTGGCAGGCTTCTGGCTCCACTCTCAGTCTGGAGGTGAAGGAGCCTGGCAGGGTTCTGCAGCCCGTGGCCTTGTGCTGTTGCACACTGGGAGGTGGAAAAGCAATTGTCAGCTCTGGGGACCAGGGGCTTGGTTATGCTTGCCAGGGGAACATGGAAAAGAAGACTGGAATCTCAGGGGTGCAAGCCCCCCAGGGCAGACAAGCATGGCTGTGCCCTTGGTGCCCATCATGATCTGGTGCAGTCCCAGGACCAGCATGGGTGTTATGAACGAGTGTTTGAGATCACTTAAAAAATCACCAGCAAGGGTATCAGCAAAAACCAGATTTAATATTAAGCAGCAGCACGACAAAGTTCATTGGCAAGATTCACTCTACAAATTAGTAGACAGTTAAAGCACATAGAGGAGAAAAAAAGCAACAAGAAACAAAATCCAGGCAATCAAAAGAGAAATGAACCAAGAACCACCTAGAGTTGTGTTTGTGC
>VYXC01000528.1:69420-87296 GCA_013397175.1 Platysteira castanea
CGTGTGGTGGGCGTGAGGTACAGGAGCAATGGGATGTGGGGTGTGCACGCAGTGGGGCAGGGGGCCGGTGAGAATGGAGCACGGGGGTGCGTATGGTGGGCAGGAGGGTTGGAGGTGTGAGCCTCAGGGCTCTGTGAGGTAGAGGGATGAGCTTGGGATGGGTGTGAGGTACACGAACAATGGGATGTAGGATGTGCATGCAAGTGGGGCAGGGAGTGGGTGAGATGCGGTGGGCAGGTTTGGGGTGCGGGGTCCGTGTGGTGGGGTGCAGGGAATAAGCTTGGAAAGGGCACATGTGTAGGTTGGGATGAGCTACACGAGCAACGGGATGTGGGGTTTGGGTGCAGTGGGGCAGGGTGTGGGTGAGGATGGAGCACAAGGGCGCCGCTATGGGGGGGTGGCATCCTGGGATGTGGGGTGCGCACGTGATGGGACACGGTGAGTGTGGCACAAGTGATGGGGCGAGCCGGCAGTGGCGTTTGGGGCACATACACAGCAGAGTACAGAGGTGTCCCCAGTTGGGTGTGGGGTGCCATGGGGCGCGGGGTGCACCTACACTGGGACATGAGGTGGGTGCGATGGGCGCAGAGATGCGTGTGCAGGGGGGTGTTTGCATAATGGGGTGCAGGGATGCCTGAGTAGAGGGTACTGGATGTCTGTGGAATGGGATGCGTGGATGTGCGTGCAGTGGGGCACGGCGATGAGCACGCTGTGGGGCACGGTGTACCCATGCACTGGGGAGGCAGATGTGCAGTGGGGCACAGAGTTGTGCGTGCGAGGACGCAGGCAGCGCACAGGCAGTGGAACACCCTGGGAGGGAGGCGTGTGCGTGGGCAGTGAGTGGGCCCGGGGGGCTGCAGATGCAGGGCAGAAGGCTGTGTGCGTGCAGGGGGCAGCGGAGACGGACAGCCTGCAGAGACGGGGGTGCGTGTCGAGCGGGGCGTCAGGATGTGCGGGGGATACATCGACGGGCGTATGTGAGGCCAGGAGCACGCTGTGGGGCAGGGAGCTAGCTTAATGACCGGGCTGCGGAAGGATATTTGGGGGCTTGGAGGGGGCATCCCCTGGGAAGGNGGAGGGATAGTTGGGGGGTGGGAGGGGGCATCCCCTGGGAAGGGGGGCAGCTGGCCGGGGGGTGCCGGTGCCGGGGTGCAGCGGTGGGGCGGCAGCGGGAGCTGTGCGCGGTGCTGACCACCGGCCGCGGAGCTGTCCGCGGTGCTGACCGGCGGCCACGACCTGAGTCTGTGGAACCGGGATTGGGGTCCTGCGGCTCCAGCCGCTGGCCTGAAGCAGAGAGGCTTTGGCTTTTCTCCTTCCATCCACTCCGCTTCCATGGACAGCAGTCCCGCTCCATCCTCCAGCATCTCTCCCGTGTTCTGGCTTCACGGCCACCGTGCCTCAGACTGACCCTCTGTGTGCAGCCCGTTCTCTCACCTTGCCGGGGGCGAGTGAGCACGGGGGGGCTGCCTCTGAGTCCTTCCCTCAGCTCCCCTTCTGGAGTCGTGTTCAACACCCTCCCTGAGGTCCCCTGCCAGGTCACTGTCCCCACGTGGGGCTGTGGGGTGACCTGGTGGTTCCTGGTGGAGAAATTGGGATTGGATGCTCTTGCATTGAGGAGACAGGTGTTTCATGCCTGGCTTGTGCCGGCTGGCAGCGAAGGGGAGGGGAACTGCCTTTGTTCCAGACAAGGGAGCAGATGCATGTCAGTGTACAGCCTGCTGGGGCTGCACACACGCAGCACAAACACACGTGCACACAAGCACATGCGCACACTCCCAGCCAGGAACATGGGGTGCAAAGCAGACCCTCTTCTCAGCTATCCCACTCCATGCTGGACGAGTCCTCTTGGGCACAGGCCTGCTCCCAGCCCACCCTCTGCTGGCCTCCCCCTTTCCAGCAGTTTGTGAAGAGGGGTATCTCATTCTTGCTGCGTCTCTGGGGAATAATGGATGGGTCTCCCAGGCAGCCACTCGTGTAGTGTGGTAATGGTAGGTGAAGTTATGGCTGCTGTCTAGAGTCCTGCTCTCCCTTGTGACAAAGAAGTGGCTGCCTCTCTGCTGCCAGGGCTCCTGGAAATCCCTGAAAATCAAACTGCCAGGCAGCTGGTCGGGGGAGGTGGCCCCCGCGTGTGCTGTGGGCTTGCAGGAAGTGTCTTTCAGACACGGGGCTGTGCACTGGCACACACCCCCATGGACGTGGGTTTGCACGCCTCCACTCCGCCGTGCATGCAGACAGCACCCACGTGTGCATATGTGCACACATATGTGCACTGTTCCTCCTCCACAAACCACAGGAGAGCTGGGAGGCTGTGCAGGAAGTGCTCTGCTCGCTCCTTCTTCCCGTGGCTCTGGGGTGAAACACTGCACTTTGTGATGGGCTCAGTGCTGAGCCTCCCCAGCAGGCAGGTGAGGGGGAATCTGTGTTCCTGTGGGAGCTGACCTGCTAGGGCATGCCTGAAGCCATGAAGAGTGTCCCTTTATTACAAGTAAAATGCAGGGAGCAGAGCATGAACAGTCAGGGCCATGGGCTCCTCGGGCTACAAACCATCAGTCCCACAGTTCAGTGACTGAGCTGGAGGCGGTGCTGAACCAGGAATGATGCAGACCGTGCCAGGGCTGGGAAGCACAGCTGGGGACGGCTGACATCAGCTCTGGGGACTCACTGAAATGTCACTGTCCCAGCCCCTCCTGCCTCCAGGCTGCTGGACACTTGTGACATATTCAGAGCCTGGGTGGTGGGCCTGCTCTGAGAGGGGTGCTACACAACCCCCTCCCCAATCTTTTACCCTGCTGAGAGCCCCTCGGGTCTCCTTTGCAGATGGGCTCTTTGTGACCGACTACTTCACCCGCACACCACGCAAGCTCAGCCCCTTCCGCTCCTTTGCCAGCATCGAGCTCTTCCATTTCCACATTCCTGAGGACACAGTCATCGCCGTCTGGAACCTCATCACCTTCAAGGAGCAAGGTGGCACCTTTGGGGATCAATGCCCAGACCGTAGCATCACCGTGTGAGTAAGCAGCCTGCCCTGCCTGTTTCCTTCCTGCCTGCTTCTGCTGCTCCTGCCTGGATTTGCCCCACAGCTTGCCTGCTCTTGCCTGCTTCTTTGCTTCCACAAGCATGTGTACATACAGAGTCAAAGAATCATAGAATCACAGAATGCTTTGGGTTGGAAAAGGGCATTAAAGATCATCTCGTTCCAACCTGCTAGCATGGGACATGTTCCACTAGAGCAGGTTGCCAAATGAGTACCACACAGCTGCTCGCTCATCCCCCCGCCTGCTCCCCTGGTGGGGAGGAGAACCATGGAAAAAAAAGTAAAACTCGTGGGTTGAGATAAAAATAGTTTACTAATCAAAATAAATATGCCAATAACATTAATGATAAAACAGCTACAACAACAACAACAATAATAATAGTAACAACAAGAACAGTAACAAAAAGGAGAGAGAGAAATAAAACCCAAGAAAGATGAGTGATTCATCACACAGTTGCTCACCACATGCTGACTGATGCCCAACCTGTCCCGCAGCAGTTGTTGGTGGCTTCCTGCCAACTACCCCGAGTTTATACACTGGGCAGGATGCTCTATAAGGAATGGAATATATTCTACATGGTATGGAATATCCCTTTGGCCAATTTGGGTGAGCTCCCTTCTGCCATCTTGTGCACCTGCTCTCTGGCAGAGCATGGGACACTGAAAAGTGCTGTAGGGTAAGTGCTGCTGAGCAATAATAAAACGTCAGTGTGTTATCAACATTATTCTCATACTAAATCCAAAACACAGCACTGCACCAGCCCCTAGGAAGAAAACGAACCCTATCCCAGCCAAAACCCAGACAACATGCACGCTCCCTCCCCATGATTCATCTTCCCGGGACCAGTGCAGGCTCCACTCTTTTGTGCATCTCATAGATGAACTGTTTTGCTTGAACACCCACTCAGGAAAGCTCACAGTCTCCAGAAAGGTCCCAGCTTACAGATGGCTTCCGTGATGTCTTTAAGCACAGAGGAAAGACACCCACATACAGGACATACTGGCCCTGCCACGATGCCCAGCCTACACCCTGCTGACTGCTGTCTCTCCTGCAGGTATTTCCGCTCAGGGGCTCCCTCTGTCATTAACCCGCTGCACACGCACTTCCCCAGGGACACGGCTGTCCCTGGCTCCTTCGCACTGACCCTCACCTGGACCCTGCCCAACCGCACCACGGGAGTGTTCAATGTCACCAGCCCGCTGCCCGGGGACTGGTTTCTGGCTGCCCACCTGCCCAAAGATGAGGGCAAGATCTCCGTCAAGGTGAAGGGCCTAGAGGGACCATGGGGACGCAGGGTGGGGGTCTGACTGCTCCGCGCTGGCAGTGCCCAGGGCAGGTGTCCCAGGTGGGGGCAGTGCCCTGTGCCTCTTGCCCTGTGCTGACTCTCCTCTGGTGCAGGGGCTCTACGAGGAGTGCCAGTATCTCTTCCAGCCACAGCTCATCGTGCAGCGCCTGGTGAACATCGCTGTGCTGTACCCCGGTCATGTCACCGAGCAGACCATGGCCCCCCACAACCGCTCCTGCCTCTACAAGTGAGTGCGAGAAGGTCTCCTAAGGAGGGGGCATGCTCAGGGTAGGGAGACGAGGGTGTCCCATCCCTCTGGCTTCCCTTCCCAGCCCTGTTAATCCACAGTGATGGGCACAACCTGGCACTGCTGTCCCACAGGGTCTTTGTGCCCAGCTACACGTCGCGAGTGCTCGTGGAGGTGCTGCGGTGCCGTGGGGCCGAGGGCTGCCCGCTCTGGCTGCGTGTGCGGGCCAAGGCTCCCCCCCTGCACAACTCCACAACACTGGACTGCCGGGAACACACTCCCTGCCAGCTGGCACAGGACCTGCCCTTCTGGCAGCACTGGTACTACGTGCTGGTGGAGAAACACCCCGGGGTGCCAGGCACCGTCTCCTTCCAGATCACCGTGCAGCTCACAGGTGAGGGTGCATGGGGAGGTGTGGGTGGAGGTGGCATGGTCTTGACTATGCTTTGTGTGGGGGTTAAAGGATGCCCGCAGGATCTGTCCCCCGCTGGGCACAGGGTTATACTCAGCTCTGCTGGCATGGCAGTGCTGGGAGGTGTTGGGGCGGGGTTGTAACTGGAGATGAGTGGTGGGCAGGAGGGGAAGGTGGGAACTAAGAGGGGGCTGGAGCTGTGTGGTGCCCAGGCTGATGGCTCTGTCCCTCCAGACTGTTCCCGACCCAGCCTGGCCCGGCCACCCTTCCTGCCCTCCAGCGCCTCCATGAACATGCCCCACTCCTTTGGCTCTGCGGGCGGGCTGGCGTTGGGGGACAGCCCTCCACCCACCAGCCCCAACGACACGAAGCACCCGGTCCCCATCCCTGTCACCTCACATGCCGGAGAGCGGTGCTGGCCTGTCCGGCCCACGCTGCGCAATGAGCTGGACACCTTCTCCGTCCACTTCTACATCTTCTTTGGGCCCAACGTGTCAGTGCCGCCCGACCGCCCTGCTGTCTTCGTCATCAACCTCCTGCCAGTGCTGGACAGTGGTGGGGTGCTCAACCTGGAGCTGCGGCTCAACGTGGTGAGGTGGCCACATACACCCTGAATGGGGCAGAGTAGCTCAGGACAGGGGCAGGGTGGGAGGTGGGTGATGTCAAGGTTGCAATAGGGCAAGGAACAGGATCTGGGGTCATAGGCAATGGCTGTGAAGTTTTGGGGTGATGGAGAATGGATTAGGATTCTCCAAGGGCAAGATGATCGCCCAGGTTTGGAGTGTTCTTGGGTGAAGGGCAGTGGGTTAGGGCGCTGCTAGTTGGTGTGCTGTGATCCAAGTGCTGTCAGAGCAGGGGATGTCCCTGGCACTGGTTTAAGGCCATCTCCTCTGCTGTCAGAGCTCCCTGTGTGGTGAGAATGTGACAGTGTTCGGGTGTCTAAACCACGAAGTCCCACTGACGTCTGGTGACAACACCTCGGTCACCTGCGAGACAGGTAGGCTGGGCTGTGCATGTCCATCCTGCCACGTCCATGGGGTCACACCCTGCTGTGTCTGGCAAGAGGCTGGGTGGGAGGAGGCTGCAGAGACCATGGGGTCATGTGGCCCTGGAGCCTGGCCCAGGGTACTCTGTCCCTGTTCCAGCTCTGCCCAGGGTAGGGGGCTGCACCTTGCCCTGCTCACCCAGAGCTCTCCTGGCCCACAGAGTCTCTGGCAGGCTTCCTGCTCTCCGTTAATGCCACAGCCAGCCTCAGCCGCCTGCGGATCCCCTACCCACAGACAGGCAGCTGGTACCTGAGCCTGCGCTCACTCTGTGCCACGGAGCACGGGTAAGAGCCCCAGCATATCCCCTCCCTGTGCCCCCGGGGGGGTGTCCCCAGCATGACCCGTGTTTGTGTGTGCCGTGGGTCTGTGGGTGTGCCTGTCCCCTGCGCTGCGTGTCTCCGCTCATGTGTGTGCACGCAGCTTTGTGGGCTGTGTGTCACCGTGCGAGTGCTGCGTGGGCACGGATGGCTCCATCTCTCGTCTGCCTGACCATCTGTGGGTCCCCGCGGCTCTTCCCTCTGTCTCGCGGTTAGGAAGTGCCTGTCAGCTCGCGAACACCGGGCATCTGTCAGTACCTCTCCGCCTCCGCGGCAGGGCCCATCTGTACCCGTGCCCGGGAGGGGACCGGGCGGTCGCTGGGAGGACAGGGCTCTGCTCTGCGTGTGAGGGGGCATCTCTGGTCAGGCTGAGGCTCTGCTCAGCATCTCCAGGGACTGGTCCTGTGCTGTGGCTCTGCTCCTGGCCTCTGTGTCTGCCCGGAGCCCTGTGGAGGAGAGAGGCTAGTGTGTGTGTGTGTTATGTGTCTGTGCAAGGATGCATGAGCACAGATGGTGCTGCATGCACGTTTGGTGCAAGTGTGCATGCAGCGCTGCCTCTGTGTTTGGGCATACACATGCAGCTCTGTGTGCATGTTCTGGTTTGCACGAGCAGTCGGGGCTTTGTTCAGGTGGTGGGGGCTGTGTGTGTTCCGCATGCACGCACGTGCAGAGCTGGCTGTGTGAGGGCACAGTCAGTGGACAGCAGACACATGTGCAGCTGGCACCGTGTGCGTATTTGTGTGTGCTGGGGTGCCTGTGTGTGCCCAGCCAGCAGCTGGTACGTGCTGTCGGCCTGCGGGGCTGCCTGTGCTCCTGGTGTGCTGGAGCTGAGGAGGTGCTGGCAGTGCCCAGAGCCTTGTGCGTGGGCGGCACAGGGCAGTGGGGTTGGTGTGCCTGCCCTGACTCCTCTGCTGCGTTTCTAGTTCACGCTGAGTTGCCAGTCACAGTCTGTCCTTCCCTGATGGGTTCGCACACGGGCATTGCAGGGCAGGGCACAGTGTTTGCACAGCAAAATCCAAATGAAATAGGAATGAGCTGAGTATGCTGCCAAAGGCAGAGGGGGTTTAAGGGTAGCCACATTCCTCCTGCTCAGCCAGGCTGGCACAAACAATTGAAGCACACAGGATCCTTGGGGACCAGCTCTCAGCTACCACATGCAGCACCAAAGCAGCTCATTTTCAGGCTTGTCCAGTCCCTGGGTCTCCCATCACCTGCTAAGTCTGGGTGTGACAGGTGGCTCTGGCAGAGCCAGGAGCTGCTCAAGGGCACAGGGTGAGGGCTGACCCCCTTCTCCCACCCTACAGGTTTGAGCCCTGCACCAACGTGACAGCTGAGGTGTACCTGCGCGCCTACCTCTCCCCCTGCATCAACGACTGCGGCATCTACGGCCAGTGCAAGCTGCTGCGCACCAACAACTACCTGTACGCTGCCTGCGAGTGCAAAGCTGGTGAGAGCTGCCCCGGGCACCCACGGACCCCCAGCATCCTCCCCTTCTCCTTGTGGGTTTTATATCCTTTCATGCCAGGTCTCCGCAGGGTGCTGGAAAGGGGGTTCCCTGCCCCACCCCCCCAGCCCCTGTGAGTGCTGCAGCGGTGACGGCAGCTCTCCCTGGTCGCAGGCTGGAACGGCTGGGGCTGCACGGACAACGCTGAGGCTTTCTCCTATGGCTTCCAGCTCCTCTCCACGCTGCTGTTGTGCCTCAGCAATGTCATGTTTGTGCCTCCCGTGGCCATTGCTGTCCGCAGCCACTACCTCCTAGAAGCTGCCGTCTACATCTTCACCATGTTCTTCTCCACTGTGAGTGTGGGGTGGGGTGGCTGAGGGGCAGGCGAGGGGCTGGGGCTGTGCAGGGCAGCTCTCACACCCTTTCCCTGCTACCCCAGTTTTACCATGCCTGTGACCAGCCAGGCATTGTGGTGTTCTGCATCATGGAATATGATGTGCTGCAGTTTTGTGACTTCTTGGGCTCTCTCATGTCTGTCTGGGTCACTGTCATCGCCATGGCCCGGCTCCAGCCCATAGTCAAGCAGGCAAGTGTGGGGACGGGGCATGCAGGGCAGGCACAGAAGGGATTTATCCTGATGGGCACCCCACTGCCCCACAGGTGCTGTACCTGCTGGGGGCCATGCTGCTCTCCATGGCTCTACAGATGGACCGTCACGGGCTCTGGAATCTGCTGGGGCCCAGCCTTTTCGCTTTGGGGATCATGGCCGTCGCCTGGGTAAGATGGTGTCCCATATGTCCCCACCCTGGCTGCTCCCAGCATCCTGCCCCTGCCAGCATCTCCCCTCCGCTGCCTTCACCCTTCCCCATGAACCCCTCTCCCTGGCTCCTAAGGGATGTGTTGCCGTGGCACAGGGGTTGTGTCCATCCCTGCCGCGGCTCCCCCTTCCAGCTGGCCCTTTCCCCACCACAGACGGCTCGCACTATCCGTCGCCGCCACTGCTACCCACCCACCTGGAAGCGCTGGGCTTTCTACCTGTGCCCAGGAGCGCTGATCGCGGCGGCGGCCGTGCTGCTCTATGCCTTCGTGGAGACGGAGGAGAACTACTTCTACATCCACAGCATCTGGCACCTGCTCATCGCCGGCAGCGTCGGCTTCCTGCTGCCGCCCCGTGCCAAGCCCAGCAGGCGCCTGGGGCCGCTGCCCCGGCGCAAGGGATGCGGGTACCAGCTCTGTGTTAATGAGCAGGAGGAGCTGGGGCTTGTCGACCCCGCTGTGGCCTCCATCAACAGTATTTGTACCAGCTGATGCTGTCACCAGCTCAGACTCCTCCGGCATGGACAGCAGCCCTGTGGGGCTTGGCACCCGCTGTCTTTGCTGGCCACCCATCTCCGGGAGTGCCAGGACTCCTCTGGGCGGGCACACAGCCACCTGTGCCACCCTGTTCTTCCAATTACAGCCTGATTGAACTTGTCTCCAGGAGTTGCTGTGGCTCAGTCTGGGGCAGAGTTGTGGGGTCTTAAGGCTGAGCTGTACCACACTTCTCTCTTTTCCAGGCCATGGAGTTGCTGAGGAGATGTGGCTGGGTGTAGAGGGAAGGAATGGCAACAGTCTCTGGCTCTCAGTCAGAGCTGCTACTCTGTGGTGGCTGCTCTGGAGCTGATGCAGCTCCAACATAGAGCAAAGTGGCCGGCAAGATGTGGGGACCAGAAGCTGCAGTGTTTTGGCTCCTGGCATGACAGGCTGCAAGGCTGGGGTGTCTTTTTTGGGGCACTGTGCTCTCAGGATGGCTGTAATGTCTGATCCAGGAGCAGCTGTGCTGTGCCAGGGCATCCGGGATGCCCTCCAAGCCTGCAGGACTGTGGGGAGCCCACATCTGTGGGGATAGGTGCCACTGGGGAATGATGCTGGTGCTGCCCGCCGTGGCAATGCACAGCTCCGAGGATGCTCTGCCTGCAAGGGCCACACCAGGAGCCCAGAGCCTGCTGGTGTCACCCCCCTGCCTGGGACAGCCTGCCTCAGCATCCCATGTGTCGCTACCCTGCCGGAGCAGTGGGCAAGTGACCCTGTGTCCCTGCTGTTGCCAGCAGCTCTGTCCCTGCAGGCCACTGGGCTGCAGTGGGAGGGGCATTGCATGGACTGTACCCTGTGACCCGCTTGGGGCGGCCCTTTCTCAGCCCCTGCTCCTTGTCTGGCTTATGCTGTGGGCTCAGCAGCCACTGCAGGCAGTGGTGACCACGGCGTGGTGACAGACACCTAGGCTGTGTGTGTGCCTCAAGGACAGGGGGTTTTCACTCTGGTTCAGCAGCTCAGAGGGGTCAGGGTGGACCAGGGAGGACAGGGAAAGTTCCACTGACACTTCTTATCCCAGTGGGGACTTCCCCAGTCCCCTGAGAATTTCTCAGCCTTGCAGCGGTCTTCAGGGTGGAATCCCGAGGCCAAACTCTGCATCCTAGCAGCCACATCCTACCTCAGCAGAGCCCACCTGCCAGCAGCCCCCCTCCCTGTACCTCTGGGGACAGAGCCCAGCACAGGGAGATTTACTGGATGCTTAACAGGATTAGCAACTGCAGGCGGGCAGGCAGCTATGTAATAGGATTGCAATCTAATTAAAACTGCTGCTTGGGAGCTGGGCCCCAGCTGGCCAGAGCAGGGTGGGCTTGGGGGGTTGTGGGGGCAGCTGGAGAGGACTGTGGGGGTGGGGTGGGCAGAGCAGGAGGAGGGGTGAGCTGGCAAAGACCATGACAGTTCTGGTGGGTTCAGGGGTTTGCTGCCTCTGTCTCCGGGCCTCGGTGTGGGGCATGCCCATGGGGAGCCAGCCTGGCCTGGAGGTGTGCTGGGCAGCCTGGGCAGGAGCCCCAGTCATTGTGCAAGGACTCGGGAACCTGCATCTGCCACTCTCCTTCAACCCCCAAGCTCACCCTGCAGCCCTCTCTCTGCCATACAGAATGTCCTGTCTAGTCTGGCCAGGTGGCAGATTAAGGATTAATTTTGTAATTAAAAACATTACTCATTTCACCAAATCCAATTGCACCCCGCTGGCATTAGCAGCCCCTGGAGGACAAGGAGCTCAGCTTTAGCTTTCACATCAGCAACACGCCTGAGTGCAGTGCACACCGGGCACAAGTGGGTCCTGCACCAAGGCACCCCGGTGTCATGGAGATGCTGGGACTGCGTGCAGCATCCTTGCCCATCCCTCATCCCTTGTCTCACTGCTGTAGGGCTGAAGTGAAAACCCGCTGCTTGTCAACTTTGTGAAGAGCTGGTGGTGGGATGAGCTTTCCCCTTGCAGGCAGCTGCACAGCCCCTGGCCTGCCCCACAGCAGACACCGTGGGGTGACACATGTGGGATTGGACCCATGAGGTGGCAGGGTTGGGCAGGGGTTTAAGACAGCAGAGCTGCCCAGGGAAGCCTGGAGGAGCCGCACACCAGCTCTGCTAGACTCTGCTTTTCTGGGCTGCTGGTGTGGCTCAGAGCTCCCTCTCCTTTTAATTAAACCTGCAACTGCATTTTTCATCTCAAGGACAGGCCACGCATCCGACCGCACCACCCAGGAGGGAGCTTGGCCAAGCAGTACTGGAGGGGATCCAGGCATTCTCTGCCAGCCCAGCACATCCCTGGGGGCCTGTGGGCTGCCTGCTGAGAGCCGGGAATCTCCATTCCCACTTCACCTCCCAGTCCCATGGTGGGCAGAAACCCATTCCCCTGCCCAGGAGGCTGGCACAGCTCTGCCAGCAAGGTGCACTGCAAGTGCAGAACACACAGTCTCACAGGACAGAAAGGTTTTGTGCTCCCGGCACCAAGCATGGAGAAGCCGGTCTCTCCTGTGGGGCACCCAGCACAAGGGAGTGTGTGTGCCTCTCCCACCAAGCCTTTCTGGGAGCATGCTGGGGCACACCATGGGAGACTCTGATTCCGCTCAGTCACTGCTCCTTTGCTGCAGGACCACTGGTGTGTCCATCCCTGTGGGTCTAGTGAGCTTTTCTGCCAAGGTTCCTCAGGGCCTCCTGCCTCTGCCCCATGAGGATGCACTTGGGGTGAAGGCTGGACTGTCCTGCCTTCCCCTCATGCTCAGAGAGTTGGGGTTTCTGTGACTCCCACCCCTCAGTGTAAACAGCTTTCCTGATGCTCCATCCCTGCCTCGACCAGGCATAGCAACCATGTAACCATGGCAACAGTATCCCTATAACAGCCAGGTACATCTGACATCCCCATGGCAACCAACTCCGGGAACAGCCGATGAAGAGCTTTGCTTCCTCAGTGCTGGAGAGGGATGGGGGGGATTCGAGCTGTACCAGGTCAGGTGGTGGCAGGGACCCGGGGACAGACACAGCTGGGAAGGGCTTTTGACTCGGTGCGTGGGGCAGCATAAGCCTTCGCAGCCTCTGTCCTGACAGGAAGGTTGCAGGGGACACAGGGGGTGCATAAGAAGGTGGCAGCCCTGGGAACAGTATCGCCCTGACTCAGCCTCCTGCATCCCAGCTCCATCCTGCCTGCTGGGCTGTCAGCGCCATTGGGCCAGCACTCCCTGCTCCGACACAACTTCCTTGGAAACGTGTATCCCAAACACTGGTACTGTGCTTCCTGCCACAGCCTCTTCCCGCCCCAGTTCCCACTGCTCTGCCTGTTGCCCTCCCCGGAGGCTGCCAGACCCTCCCACCACTGCCCCTCCAGTGCCTGCTGTCCGGACTCATCACCCAGCAGCCCTGACGCAGTCTGCGGTTGCAGGTGGCGATTGCATGCCATGCAACTTTAATGTGTCAGGCCTGAATTATTGAGCCCTGCAGCAGGCTGCGTGCATGCAGGCAGGACCTGGCATCCCTCCTCCTCTCCCTGCCCATGTGTGCCTGACCAGGCAGCAGCGCATGGGGGCTGCCGAGAGGTCCAAGCTTTTGGGGTCTCTCTGGATGCACGAGGGTGCTATGGACCTTGCTAGCCACCGTGGCTGAGAGGTGTGGGTGCAAGGATGGCTGTTGGTGTCACCAGATTGGTCACCTGGGGGTTGGTGGGTGCCCAGGCAGGTGTGTAGAGAGGGATGTGTAACCCTGCTGTCCCCACTTCAGCATTTTCACCCTGGATCCTCACAAAGCCCCAGGTCTAGAGGCAGCAGATCCCCTACAGCTACCCTGGGAGTCCTCACCCCTCCTGCTCACTGTGCTGCCAGACCCCAGGGAGGCAAAGCCTTTCCACCTCAGTCAGTGTAAATCCCACGGTGGATACAGACAGAGTGTGCTCTCTGGCCGGACATGGCTGTCACTGTGACGCTCTGGGGATGATGAAGGGCTCCGAGAATGCCCTGGCTGCTCTCTTATTTTTGCAGTTTGCCTGAAGCACCCTGCAGCCACTCGATGATTTTCTCATCAGAGTAGCAAGGCTTGACCGCCCTCCCCACACAGACCCATCCATCAGCCACGGCTGGCACCACCGTACAGCTCACAGGCACTGGACCTGCCTGCCCTGCTCTGTCCCTGGCTGTCCCTCAGCCCTGCACGCAGTGCCTGCACCATGGGCAGCCCTGGGGGAGCAGCTCTGGGCATGCAAAGGGGTCCTGTTTTCCCTGGGGGAACCCATGCGCAGCCTGCTTGCTCCCCCCTCCTTCTCCCCCATCCCCTAGCTCTGTGCCTCATCCTCCCTGCTGCCATCCCCAGCCTTCAGGGGTGGGATCAGGGACCCCTCAAAGCTTCAGCCCCAGTCTGCTGCCCGCTGGGTGAGGACCAGGTGGGAGCTAGGCACTCACAAGTGGGAAATACAGCTACAGATGGAGAAAGCCCAGCTCCAGTGCCATGGGGCATCTCCCCAGGTCCCTGTTCCTGGGAAACACCCTGCCATGGGTACCTGTCCCATAGAACTGAGACAGAGCCGAGCATGACAAAGCCAGCCCAGAGCAGGGATAAAGGGTTCTGTGGGGCACCCAGAGCGCTGAGAACCAGCACTGTCCCAGCAGCACATCATGGCACAACACCTGGAGAAGTGAGGAAGCAGAAGGGTGGCAGGGCATGCCCGGTTTGGCATGAGGGTAGGGATGCAGGGGCTGGGGAAATGAGGGACAAAAGTCTTGGCTGTACCCACAGGGACCAGAGCATTGCAGGGGGAATGTGTCAAGAGACAAACAGCAGCTGCCATGGTCACATGGCTGGAAGGGAGCAGCAGACAGGAAAGGGGGACACTGAGACATGGGAAATCAGGAAAATGTGGTGGTGATGCAAAGCATCACGATTTTCAGCTGCTGTTAATTGAGTTTCTTGGAGAGGTTTGTGGGGAAACCTGTGGGGGGGCTGGACTCAGGACTTTATCCCTGGCAATTTAGAAGAGGGCTGTTGAAAACCTGCTCTGTCGAGCGGAAAAACCACTTGAGTCGTGCTTAACTTCATCAAGGGAACTGCATAGAAATCAGGAAGCTTGCTAAGAGAAATTAATAGAGCAGCCAGGGGGGCAGACTGCCTGCAGACAGCATGAGAACTGCTCAGATCCACATGCTGGAGACTTCCAGTAAATGAACACGTCCTTTAACAAGATTTGCGAGGCCAGCATGGCCAAGGAGCAGAGTGAGTAAATGGGTGGGAAAGGCCATTCCTCAAGGAAGGGAGTCATGCCAAAATGAAGAGCACAAGAAAGAGGGGGAAGGTTACGTGAAAAACCAGAGCAAAACAACCCCCGAAGAGTCTTTGAGAAAGATCTTGGCAACAGCTTAAAATTGCAAATAATTTTGCAGTGCTAAGTTTGCTAAATTGTTGCCATAGCAATGAGGGTTTGGGGAAGTCCAGGAGTGCATCAGAGTGCTCCAGCTCAGATCTACCCCTCTGGATGGATCTTGGGGTAGGATCTCTGAGTCCTGCAAGGTCTTTCTCTTAGGACAAGGAAGTGAAGTGTTTCTGTCTCCAAAGCAGACATCTACAGCCCACAGGAGTGGTGCTGAAGGAGCAGCCTTGGCACATCCTGACCAGTGAGCAGAGGAAGGGCTGCGATTGCAAGGACAAAGTCTACAAGTACAAAATGCAGCTGCACTTGCTGTCAACTGGTAGGAAATTAAGGCAGTTGCTCTTGTGAGAAATCAGCCTTGCACCAACAGAAATCAAGCTGTTACACCAAATGCAATCCTGGATAAATTTATCTTAAGAAGAAAGCCTGCAGAGGAAGATAAAATCATGTTAGCAGAGGCTGAGAACATTGTCCATAGGATGCAAAGCCACTGTTCCCTTTATGGCTTGCAGATTAAAGTTTTCCCTTAAAAATCATTTCCCCCCACTCAAACACTACCACTAAAATTTCCCTTGAGTCCTAAGTGCTAAGCAATATGTTGTTACATACGAACAGAGCTCTCAATGGAGGCTGCAATAAAGAAATCATATTGAAGCTTCCTCTTGGACTGTGAGAGGTGCCTGCAAGGAGAGGAATATTACACATTATTCTTACTTTACATAAATATGCTTCATCACCTCCACAGCTAAAACACAAGGCTCTGCATTTTGAAGAGGAATGTTTTTGGCTAAAATTAAATGGGTTTGGAACAAGTGCAATCCAGAGGCTACTGGCTCTGCAGGAGGAGAGGTAAGTCCCTGCGGGTTCCGTGTGCCAAGTCCTCCTGAGAAGCTTTGCCCCGGGGCTTGCCTGCAGTCAGCAAATCTCCTGCCAGCACAACTACAAATCCCAGATGAGCCCATGAGGATTGTTGTTCTAATTAACTAATGAAGCTGTCTCCTGTTGGGAAGATGGATAATCTGAGCTGGAGGCTTCCTCCCTGCTGTGGGGGAGGACCTGGAGCAACACCCAGCTCCTCTCAAGGGACCTCATAAATGTTTGTACACTCTGAGGATGTACTTGCTGCAGGGAGGTGCCGAGTGCTCCCAGACACAGCACCTCACTGCACCCTGCCTTCAACCTGCCTTCAAAAACCCGTCTGACCCAGTCCTCTGTCTGGTGGGTCTACAGGCAGCTTGGCTTCTCTCATCCCTGAGTTTTTACTTTGGTCTCATAATTTTCAGGCAAATCACAAAAGAAAAATTAACGTTTGAGGAGGGTGAAGTCTGTGCAGGATCTCCCCGAGCTGCAGCCATGTGCAGCGCAGGAGGATCCACTTCAAAGGGAGGAGCCACTTCATTAAAAAGGAGAACTAGGGCTTTTGATATCAAGATAAACATCCTGATACACATCAAAGCACCTTCCTCTCCTTGTCCTTAGACACTCTCTCCCGCTTCACTTAAATTCTGGATTTTGCAATTATACTCCTGCCTAATTCACGCTGTGCTGCACCCCATCTGGATGGTTGTTTGGCAGGGGAGATTCTGGGTGCTGCTTTGTGGTGTGTGAGGTTGTGAGACCTCCAGGTCATGCCCATGAGCCTAAATACTCTGTCATTGCCTTCTGGTCCACCTATGAAGGAACAAGAGTCGCTGGTGAAAGTGATTCTACTTCTAAAGAAACACATCAGGTTTTTAAAAGAACGTGCAATAGAGAAGTGCCCAAAGGCCAGCCGGGTTGCCTGAGAGCCCAGTGGCATCCATCCCCCTGGACATCATGCCTGCAGTGGCTGCAGACCCATTCCCGGCAGCAGGCTGGGCATCCAGTAGCCTGGGAGAGAGGACTGAGGTGTGAACACTGGCCGCTGGCACAGGGAGAGGCGTGAGAATGCAGGGATGGTGTGTGCACAGGGTGCTGGTGGGAGTCACATCCTCCATGGTAAACCTCTCCTTCAGTATTTGGAGATTATGTGAAGAATTTTGAGAAGCTCGAGAGCCAGATACTTTTCCTAATGCCAATACCTCATGCTTTTGCTGTGGCCAGGGGCTTTAGCAGAGTGGCCAGTGGAGCTGGGCTGTGGCCAGGGGGTCTGTGTACCCCTCACCAGGTCACCTCAAGGCTTGGAGCACTCTTGGGACAGGAAAGAGAAGAGGAGCAGCTGATGCAGTGGGGAGGCCACAGGTCTGAGCTTTCAACTACCAGCAGCCAACTATAGACACAGCCCAAAGCTGCTCTCAGGGAAGCCATTTGGGTCACACTACGTGTATCCCAGGTTTGCGAGATGGAACTGGGCTCAAGCGGTCACCTCCAGGTCACAGTGTGCTGGTGTTGGCTGGGAGCGAGGTGCGAGGCCAAAGGGCTTGCTGCCACCGGCAGGTAACAACTTTATTATTTCAATTCTTCCAGATATTAAACGTAGGCTCCGGACATGCAGGAAGGAGAGGATCGGGAGAGTGGTACAGCTTTGACTTGTTCCAGAATGGGTTAAAAACAGGAAAAAATCCTCCTCCCAAGCCTCCACTACCCCAGGGATCTGCTCTAGCTGCCCTGGCAGTTGGCTGTTGGGTTTCAGCTGCCCTGTGGCAAGCTGTTGTGCGGGATGGAGGCAGAAGGAGCTGCAGGCCCAGGCTGCCCAGAGCAGCATCCTCACAGTCCCTGGGCCACCAGACAGCAACACTGAAATCCTGCTGAGACCTGCTGGTGCTTGCACTCGTATTTCCAGCCTGGAGAAGATCTTGCAAGCCCCAGAAGAAGCCCACCCTTTTCCTGTGCTCTCCCGGCTGTCACTCCAGCCCTGCAAGTGCAGACACACTGCATCTGTCGGAAGGGGGAGGGTCTCACCAGGCACAGGGCTTGTGATGGACACCCCCAGGAAAGGCGACGGCTGTGTCTATCGCAGACCCTTCTACACCTGCATCTCCTTATGCCAGCCCCTGTTACCCTTGCTGGAACTGCCACCTGCACTGCACCCCAGGACTGGGGGACTCGCTGGAAAGAGCCTGGGGTCCAGCCCTGCCCCACTGCCCCTCTGCCACCGCCCTGAGCCCAAGCTGGAGGGGAGCTGAGGGCACTGGAAGCCTGGGGCATGGGATGCTTTGCGGGCAGAGACTGGAGCAGAGAGTGCCGTGCGAGTGCCACAGTGGGGCCCTGGCAGGGCACCCCACGCCTGCCCAGCAGCCCCCCGCACGCAGGAGGAGGCGTTGAGTGAAGAAGACCCCCCAGGGGCGTGGAGGTGGGTCAGGCCCTTGGCACCCGGGGGCGGCGATGTCCCAGCCCCGTGCGGGCCGAGCCGGACCGGACACCGCACACCAGACACCGCACACCGGACACCGGACACCGCACACCGCACAC